>NQII01000237.1:0-177438 GCA_002778355.1 Clitarchus hookeri | reverse complement strand
CACGCCATGGCAGGTGCCTGGGGCTGTAACGGAAACATTTATTATTTTAACAAGTTTTTTATAATTACTTTTCCGTGTTTTGTGTTGGCGCATTTGTATGGAACCACAATTTCTCTCTCGAGGATGCTGGCCAGGGGTCTGCGGTTATAAGGGAATACTCATCTGTGTGGTTATGCTATGCAGATGGTAAGTGGGAGGACAACGCTGCAGCAGGTAGGTGAAGGTAGGTGATGCGTGTGTGTAAATCGGCGAATCCTCAAATACTTAGTTAATTTTTTTTGGAACAATAGAAAGGCCGGGTGCCTGAAGCTGCCTGCCACTTTGGTCTTGGCAGTGGACGCACTCGCACGTGCATGACTTCTTATGTGTACTGACAGAGCCTACAGCCCGTTTTTTTTCTCGCACACACGGAAATTTGGGAAGACTTGGAAAAACGATGTATATAGAGTAGAAAGGACTTAAATGGTTATCAAATTTGGGAAGAATCTGAGATAACCCTCCCGGCTTGGCATGCAAGAGCATGATGTATATAATCTAGTGTGGACTTAAATGTTAATTGAGTTTGGGAAGAGTTTGAGATAACCCTCCCAGCTTGGAATGCAATGGCAGGAAGGACAATGTGAGTTGAACATCTCATCTATCCGTTGCGTCACTGCGGCACCCCGTCGAAATGTTAATCAGCAATATTCATGTAAGTTTTTTTTTGTGAGCTCTGTTATGTAAAATTAGTTAAAAAAAATTTTGGAACGATAGAGAGGCTGGGCTGTGTTCTTGGAAGTGGACGCTCTCCTGCTGTCTGGGGATAATTATTTTTTAACGACGTCCCATTAACTTAATGTCTGCAGTGTCTGGGAATGTTAATTTTTTTAAAGATGTCCCATTAACTTAAATGTCTGTTGACTACCCGAATACACCATTACGTCCAGACTACAACTGCTTTTTTTTGTTCTCTATGCCTATTCCCGGGGTGACGTTCGTTAAATGAATTATTGCAAGCAAAGAAAATTATTCCAAGTATATTATCACATATCTTTATTAAAATATGTTTGTACTCCAAATATATCTACTATCAAAAAACATTATGGTGACATCAGCAAGATAAATTAGTCAAAGTTTCAAAAAACTATGTTAAATCAAAGTGTTTAATAATAAATTCATTTTACATATGAATAATACATACTCAAACCTGAGAAAAATATTTTACAGTGGAAGATCCTAAAATGTATGTATTAAATAGAATGTATTGATACCGCAAAAAGTGTTTAATAAATTCACATGAATAATAATAATTAGTTTGTTCATGGTTCTCATCCATTATGTTAACCTGAGAAATATATTTACGGTGGAAGATACTGAAATGTTTGTGTATTAAATTAAATGTATTGATACTTCCAAAGTGTTTTAGTAAATTCATTTTACATATGAATAATACATATACAAAGCAGATATAAATATTTTATGGCGGAAGATACTGAAATGTGTGTGTATTAAATTGAAATGTATTGATACTGCAAAGGTGTTTAATACATTCATTTTACACATAAAATGTGTGCTAAATCAAATGTATTGATACATAAATTAATTTTATATATGAAAAATACATATATAAACCTGAGATAAATATTTTACGGTAGAAGATACATGGGTTAAGGAATTATTAAATTTTCAATTTGATAATAATAATAATAATTAAGAACTTTCAATGCCAGCAGCTAGTAGCCTCGGCCGATTTAATGGCAAGGGGGAATTCGTCGCAGGGAGCCAGAGGCTATGTAGGAAAAAAACAAAAATGGCCACCATGAAATGTTTGAGAATTTTTTTTTACTTAAACTTTTGAAAAATACGTTTTAAATATCAAATAAATTTCAAAATTAACTGGCTGCCATTGAAATGGAATGCCAGATCAGACGTTTTCTGCACTGGCTGCCAAGATGGCAACCGTAGCAGTGGAATGCAAATACAGGATGTTTACCTTTTGCTTGGTAAGCTTTTGTGTCCCTGTGTCCTGGTCACGAAGCTGGCATCGAACCTACCATTTCATACTACTATTGTGGAACATCAAGCTTATGATTGAGAGACAGAGTCGATGCACGAGGGCTTTGTTCAATGGCTTCCTGAATCCGTTGCATGGTGTCTTCAGGTACCGATGGCCTGTTTGAACGCTCTTCGTCCGTAACAATCCCTGTGCGATTGAATTTGTTGACAAGATGGCAAATGGTCACATTAATACGGCCAGGTTTCCTAAATCGTCGTGTGAAATCAGCTTTCACTGTATCATATGTTAGTCCTCTAGACGAGCACGGGCCACGGCTATCTATCTACCAAAAAGTCAGCGGTAGCATATATCTATCTTTAATAGATTAATAATAAGCGTATTTAAGATTTAAATTAGGCAATAAAAACCAACGGTAAATTCACTGTATTTTCTAACCATAAAGAACTTAATCTTTACCAAAAAAAAATTCATTCATTGAATCCTTATGGCACCACACACACTGATTTTAAAAGTAGGAGCTCCCATTATTTTATTGCAAAATATAAATCCACCAAAATTATGCAACAGGACTCGATTACAAATAAAAAGTTTAAAAAGTTATCTCATTGAAGGTACTATTCTAACTGGCTGCGGTACTGGAGAAACTGTTTTCATACCTAGAATACCTACGATTCCCTCGAATTTGCCTTTTAATTTTAAAAGAGTCCAATTTCCAATAAGAGTTTGTTTTGGTATGACCATAAA
Source organism: Clitarchus hookeri (assembly GCA_002778355.1). Classification (NCBI taxonomy): domain Eukaryota; kingdom Metazoa; phylum Arthropoda; class Insecta; order Phasmatodea; family Phasmatidae; genus Clitarchus; species Clitarchus hookeri. The sequence continues at coordinate 174,698 of NQII01000237.1, read as the reverse complement.
TAAGGCACAAAGTCAAACACTTAATGTGGCTGGAGTGGATTTGAGTGGAGCATGTTTTTCACACGGACGACTATATGTAGCCCTTTCGCGTGTCACGTCAAACAGAAATATTTTTGTGCTGGCGGTCGGAGGCAAACAATTAATGTTGTATACAAAGAAATTTTCTAAACCACTATCATATAATATTGCTATATTAGAGATATATGAATGTGGATAAAGCGAATGAGGAAGGTATGTCAGGATCGTGGTAAATGGAGGTCCATAATCTCTGCCTACCCCTCTTGGAGACAGGTGTGACGTGTATGTATGTATGTTATATATTATAGTAGTTTACTAATTTACTATCATATAATATAGTAATTGTCTTTTCCCAATTAATTTATTAGTGTATCCCTGTAAAAACTAAATTTTACCCGGGCGAAGCCGGGCCGCTAGTTGTATAAAAAGTATGCTTATAAGATTTAAAAAACTAATAAATTGTTACTGTCTTTTAATGCACTTCTTAGGTTTTACAATAAAATAAATTATACAGTTTTATCTTAAGCTTTATTTTATAAGTGACATAAATCTTGCAGAATAGTCTCTCTATTAGTTGCAGCTTTTAACAGACATCATGAAGCGCATCAGTAAAAAAAATGTTGCATATTTATCAATGTGTTACAACTAATGCATTCAGTATGTCAGCAGTGTTCAACTACAGCACGACGGAAGTGAGGCGGTGTACCATCATGCTGGAAGATCATATGACGTCTCACTGCTTAAGGAATATCCTGAAGTAACAGTGGCAGTTCTTGCAAAAATTGCAGATACACTACACCAGTCAAGCGTACCGGGAAAATGAATGGCCCATTCAGCTGATCGTGTAGGACACCCAACACACATTGATAGTGAAACGGTGTTGAAACCTCCTTTCCACTGTAGGGCGGGTATGCTGATTGTCAAATTACTCTGTAAATATTGGGAATAGTACAGACATTTATATGACATTTTTCTCCAAATGATGTAAGGAATACGCCAGTAACTCCTAGTAGATCAACCTATATATAAAAAAAAAAATGTTTTGTACCTAAAACGGATGAAAAGTTGCAGTTTGCTCATCACTTAACAAGCAGAGAGATTTTTTTTCCAATGGTAGTCCCACTCTTAGGGCCTGTAAAATTATTACGGATGGCACACATTTTAAATAATCCAAACGTCGTCGGTTTTATGCTGGAACTTTCATACTATTTGACACTTTTACTGAGCATTTTTTCATCCAGTACAAGATGGAAATCCTAACTTCAAAACTGCAATACTTGGTTTGTAATAGGGACAAGCAGAGAATCTGCATCAAACTTAATACACTTAACAAATTCACTAAGTTTGATGTTCGAGACTCATTTCGTAAAGATACACTGCATTTACTACAATCATTTAGTGCGTAAAAGCGCAGGCCACTGGGGCGCATGACGATGTGTACCTCTCACCGATAGAAACCAAATGCCAGCGCGCAACTCCGCTCGCGCACTTCCCCTCTCCAGTTTCACTACAACCAATTTGCTCGCCGGCCTGATAACTTTTGGCTCAGAGCAGAGGAAGCCCCTTAGGATCCCAGTCTGAGAGGATGGCAGTGAATATTCTAGTACCCTTACCAGTCACTGAGAAGAGAAATCTGTATCTTCGGGTAGCTCAAGACTACTTTACGAAGTGGCCCGAGGTCATACATTTTCCAAATCAAGAGGCCAGCACTGTAGCTGATACACTTATAGTTTATGTCTTCTCTAGAGTTTGAGTGCCATTCAAGCTTCATTCTGATCAAGGACGAAATTTTGAAGCCACTCTTTCCCAAGAGTTAATGAGGATTTTAGAAATAAAGAAAACCCAAACCACAGCACTACACCCCGGCTCTCATCGGATGGTCGAGAGGCTTAATTGTACACTGGAACAGTACCTGGCAATCTTCGTAGATGACAACTAGAAGAATTCAGAATCCACGGTACCTTTGTCTCTCCTAGCATATCAATTAGCAGTCCACATGTCAACAAGGGTAGCACCTTTAAGGATGCTGTTTTGGAGAGATCTTCACCCTTTTGTGACCTGCTGTTAGACCATCCAGTGGAAGAAGCAGCAGTCATCCTAGGATATGCCAGTAAACTACATTTGAGGTTGGGGGTCGTGGAGGTGTAGTGGTTAGATCACTTGCCTCTCACCAAGGCGAACTGGGTTAGATTCCTGTTGGGGTCGCCCCCGGGTTTTCACATGTGGGAATCGTGATGGATGATGCTGCTGGTCCGCAGGTTTTCTCAGCGATCTCCCGTTTCCCCCACCCTTGCATTCTGTCTCTGCTCCATACTCACCTATCTTCACCCTCATAAGCTCTCAAAACCTTGCTGTTAAGAGCCACCTAAATCTCTTCACAGTCACTCACTACATCAGAGCTTAGTAGACATCTATGAGTTTGCCCAGCGGCACCTTAAAATCAACAGTGACAATGAAAACACTACTTGACCGGAGAATGTGTAGAGGCGTTACAAGAATTACAGGTAACGTGGCTGTACAACCTCCAAAGGCGGGAGGGATATTTCCTGAAGCTACAGAAATGTTGGGAGCGCACATACAGGATCCTAAAGAAGTTCAATTATGTGGTCTACCAGATTTGCCAACAGGGCTCTCTAGCGAAGCCTAAGTTTGCTCACATTGACTGACTGATGCTCTACGAAGACCGAGAAGTTGGAGAGGCTGTTTGAAATGAACAGACTTGTGGAGCGGGTAATGTTACAAGCGGCCCTGTTGGTGCAATGCCGAGTGACTCATCACGAACCGCCTCTCCCCCTAGACAGACCAGGCCACTGCTACATCTCCAGGCCGGCAGAGGGAATGTTTGACAGCTGACCTGGAATTATGTCTATCCCATCCTGCTGGAGGAGTCGATGACTTGAGAGCATGCGCAATAACCTTCCAGCTAACGCCTCCCTCAGAGTGTCCCAAGGAGTGAAAAAATTCTGGGTTAAGACACGTACAATATAAATACGGCCGGAGCTGGAGGGTTGGCAGTCTGTGCTAGCCACCTGGCTTGAGTATGAGAAATTGCTAGTGAAGATCGGTGCATTGACGGATTTTAAATAAAAGGACCGGCGACGAACAAGGGTGAGAGATACTGTGGTGGATGAGTGAGAAGCCTGCAGCTACGGATGAGAGTGTACGAGTGCTGCAGTGGGCGAGGTATCTGACAACTAGAGGATGACTGTACATGGGAGCGCTAAAGGTGCTCCAGAATATCCCGGACAGGAAAGGCTGGTGATATCTGGACTGAAACAAGGTGGGACTAAATGTACGAATTATATGGACATGATTGTAAATACTGGAACTGTCAGATATATAATTTTTAATACTAATTCAATAATAGTTAATAAACTGTTAATATAGACTGATTTTAACTATTTGTTGTATACATTTTTGTAACGTGGTTGACGATTAGGTAAATATGAGTTGTGAACAGCAAATGATAGCCATTAACATCAGATATGAATATTTATTTTATGTATTGCGTATATTCCTAGAGACTTTGATAAATTGTAACACTAATTTTAAAAATAAAAAAGTATTTTTCATATCTTGTAGTATGTAAAAAAAAGTAAGTTTTTGGAGTGATAAATTTTGTATTTCTAAATTGTGGCCATAAAGACAAGATTTTTAATGAAATTCTATTTTCTTTAGAGGGGGTTGACCATATTATATGTCAAAATAGTTTCACACACTTCTACGCTACTTCATTAAGAGTCCTACACACCACCTCTAAAGACAGCATTTTGGTAGGTTTTTTTTTGCTTGTAAAAAATGTAATAGAGATATCAGCGTTTGATAATTTTTGTAGGAAGAAACCAGGTAGGTATGATTCTATGTTACTATAGTTTTAAAACAACATTTTCTATTTTAAATTTCAGACAAAAAATTTTTAAATTTGGTTTTTTCAAAATAAATTTATAATAATGCGTTGCTTCATACAACGATGGTAACAAAGAGAAAATAATTCTGAGCAATAGTGTTTGGTAAAACACTATAGTCACAAGTCACCACTGATAATTTCCCATAATATAAATAAATAAATACACGGTTTTGAGTCAGTGAGGCGCTGCACTATGTAAGATGCTCCTTCATAATGGTCGCTAGGAGAGCAAATTGGGAGAAGCGGTCGTAGCAGGCAGCACAGAGGTGATTACCAGCTTCGTCTGTCACATCTGAAGGTTGCTTCTGGTAAGTAGGTTAAAGGTTAGTGCATGAGGGAGCTGTCGTTTTGCTCATGTTCATCGGACGTCCACGTCCCTTTGTCATCAAATTGTCTACCGAGTAGAATTCCTACGATACTCATTTTACAACGTGCTCCGATTTGTCTGATAGTTTGCGACTTAACCTGGCATGTCTTACACAAAAATGCAATCACCTTTGAAACTATTCTAAACGCATTCAAGTTATTCTGTCTGGTCAGATATGGAAAGTGGGGGTTGACATTTGCGATGAAATAATATTTAACAAGAGAGATGCAACCTCTGAGAGTATCAGTACCCAAGAAACCGTCTAGCAACGCTTCAGATACGGAAATGCTGGAGAGGAATCAGGTTAGCCAAACGATACGGATACTAAATCATTCAATTATAATCATTTAAAGTGGCTTACTGGTTTTAAATCAAGTATAATTGTTTGAATACATAAAATAAAATCAAAACATTATTTTGTACTTGAAACAGATACTTAAATTATAAAGAAATACTTGATAGGATTTACTCAGTGTCTTTAAAAGTTAGGACTTTGTTGGCGTTTCTCCACTGTTAGAGCTGATTACGAGAAAAACAACCAAGAGTAAAAAACTACACATATATTTGTTTCAATTAAAATAATTAAATACACGATAGTAAAATGGCAATACATAGACAAAAATTGAAACCATATTTCCATAAAAATTAAGAAATAAATTAGCAGGAATGCAATACTCTGCAAAAAAAAAAATTACAAAAAAATCCACTAATAAAAAGATACACGCAAAATTGATAACACGGTGACTAATGGTCAAAGGAACCCTCATTATAAGACAGAAAAAACAACTTTTACTTCACTACACACACTAATAGTATTAAAAATGAGTGGAAAGAATGTCAACACAAAATACAAAAATAAATGAAAGGGCAATATATGTAAGGACTAAGAAAAATTGTGCAGTCAAAAACAAACTTGGCACAAACAAAGCAAACGACCGGTGAGATTCAGCAGGGAAGAAACACCACGATTCACAGACCGCACGACGTTTCGGGAACAGACATCTCCTCCCGTCTTCTGGCATGGCTAGACTTTTTTTCTGCTTGATATTGAGGCTTCTTGTTGCCCCTTTTTTTGTGGTGTATGTATTTCGTGATAATATTTAGTAAAAATTTGGTCTCCATTTTTGCGCAAATATAGCATATTTATTTTGCCGTTTTTTGGGCTGAAATGTTTTCAATTGTGTTGTATTTATTGTAATTGTATTATTACATGTTTGAGATTATTGTAGATGAAAATATTTGCATGCAATTTTACCCTCAGATTTTAATTTGTAATCAGCTTCGGCAATGGCAAAACTTCCAACAGACTTTTGAGTTCAATTAAAATACATTATTGCCACAAAATTTAAAAAATAAAACTCTGTGTTTTTTATAAAGGTCTATGTAATATACATATATGTATGTGTGTGTGTTTTGAGCCCATATTTAATACTTTGCATCATTTTTTCTGAAAATTTTGTTACTTCATTTTATAACCTTAATTTATTTTTTGCTCATCATAAATAATGCATGTTCAAGTAATTAAATCGTAGTAAGGAAGGGGTCGTATTCTCCACCGAATATAACTGTACAATAAAATACTATACTACTAAATAATTATTTAGGTTATATTGCATTTCCACTAAACCAGATTAAACCACGTATGTATGGAGGAAATCTTAATAGCGTGCATTTTAGAGCATAGAACAAAAAACAATTTGAAATGGCAATATAGACATGTAATATTTCTCACATTTTATTTACTTTATTTGATCATAAAAATCACTGCTGTATCTACTATGCTGCTAGACGCGAAAAGAAAAGTAATATTGCCGCTGTTTATGGATGCACATAAGTACATAAACTCTTTTGAGTAGCATACCAAATTATCAATTAAGGTTAGCAATGTTTATGTTTATTTCACTTAATTTCAACAAAATAATTCATCGATAGGTCCAAAACTACTCTCAATATTTGGATAAACCTGCTGTAGACGAGGGCGAAGAAGAAAATTTGAACTCCAATGGTAGTCTACTTCATCTTCACCACCTCACACTTTACAGCTTAGTGGCCAAATATTTTCCATTGCCGCAGAGAAAACTTAAGACTTGTTATATGGTGTCAGATTTGTGGACATCATGTACTTCTTATAAAAACTTGCAAATATGCATATCGAGAAGGAAATACGGAAATGGATTTTATGTGTTATTGTATTTCCTTGCGATACAAGTATGTATATCATAAAATTCTCTAACACTACTCATAATACAGAAGATAATTCAGTTATGGATGTAAATTTAAGAGACGTTGCCGCATAAATGTTGACACTGTGGCAGGATATCCCCATTTAGAAGAATTATGTGTACTAGTAGGTGTACCAGGCATGCCACCAGCAACTTACTTCAACCACAACATTATATGTAATGAGTAAAAAAAGCAGCTACAGAAATAAATGAAAGAAGCTGCATGTGAATAAGCTGTATGAGCGAAAGCTTATGGTGGAGCTTATGAGAACAATATTCCTGTTATTACTGTTGTAAAGGATGTTGGTGTAATGGTCCTATAAATCAAAATATGATGCGCTTTCTGGAGTAGTTGTTATGAAGGTAACTCAAATAGCATATAAGTCAACATCATTGTAGAAGCTTTCAGAAAGGCAGAATAAATGTATTTCATAAATATGCAAAAATTATAGCCACTGGAGACAGCAGTGTAAAAGAGAAAATTCTTAAAGCTAACCCATACCAAAATATTACTGTTAAAATATAGAATATAGGAATCATGTGCTCCACAATTATAGAAAGAAATTATAGTTCTGTGAGTGAGAATATGACTCTTGGGAATCCAGCTTTGAGGAAAGCAGTTTACAGCAAAATGTGCAAACTCTCCATTGGAGTTCAAATGCAGTCACATATAGGATATCACAAGATATTGATTTTCACCAAGGTTTCGCATATGAAATTTGATAGTAAAAATTGCTCCAGCCGTGTATTTAGCGAGCACACACATTGCACTACTTCAGGTTATTTCTGCAATGGCCCAAAGGACTGCGAGCCAAATCATGTGAATACTTGGCTGCAGATTCTCAAAGTTTCATTCATAATATAGACAGCAACAAAGTAAAACAATCCAATGTCATAATTGCAAAATTTTCTTGGTGGAAAAGGGTAACTTATGCAACCAAATAATTATGTCAAGGAAAGTGTGCCGGTGCTGTAGAGGCACATAATACCTCATTGTGTGTTGCTAAAAAGCGTGTTCAAGGGCATTCGTCCAAACAATCACAATGTTTAAAATTCAGACGACGGGAACAGAAAACGTGCACCAGAAAAAAAGGAAATCTTGTAAAAATACGGCCAAGAAAGCTCTCGCCAAAACCTATGAATATAAGGATTATGGTCCCCAATGTGAATAGCATTATATGAGTCCAGAAACATTCAAGGAACAGGAAGAAGTTTTCGTCAGTGAATTAAAACTAACACAAGAGGAACATCACCAGTAAGATAAAGGGATACACTTCTCCAGAAACTAGCAGACAGTGGCTTGAAGTACGGTGGAAAATTCTTTTGTCGTGGGCGTGCATCAAATACCTGTATGAATTTGGTTCGCAGTATTCTTTAGTCCTCTTAAATTGTTAACGTTTTTGAAGTTGAACGTGATAAAAATTCTAAAATAGCAGAAATTAAACAATTAAAAAAAAAAAAAAGACTTAAAATCGAAAAATGTGGATTGTTAGTTGGCTAACGACTTGCCCTTTTTGATTGCAAGTCCCGATAGCGGTATTGGAGAAAAGGGTCTTGCAAAATGCAGAGTGTCCATCGCCAGTATTTGGACAAGATATTACTCCAGCTGTGAAAGAAGGGAACGTACGTAATATAAGCTCTGAATGTGACCAACTCATACTGAAGGAAACACATAAATACTGTTATTAAGTTTACGGAAAGCTACACATTTCACACTCTAAAAATGAATTGGTGAGAATTTCACTGAATCAGTGAAAAATTACAATTTTCATTCACTTATCGATTAAGTGACATTTTCCGCTGACTAGTCGTTCTTTTTGTCACTGTTTTTCAGTGATTTGTTTTTTAACTGATGGATCAGTTAAACAGCGAGTAAAAATGGCCGTTAAACAACACTAATCAAGTGAAATACCAATGCATTAACTAATAAAACCAATACAAAATACTTTCTAAAATGTGTTTCACATTTCAAAACATCATTTTATGAGGTAACATAAACATTCAGTCTTTCATTTTGTTTTCATGAATTATCACAGCGCTCTGTTTGAAGGTTTATACAGTAGAGCACCCCTCAACCGGAATCGTCGGGGGAAGGGCTATTCCGGTTGAGGGAAAATTCCGGTTATGGGAAATGAGGGTGGGATGGTGTGAAAAATAACACATATTTAGTCTGAACTCTTGTATATGTGGAACATAATTTTAACTTAAGAAATCAATGAGTGTAAATTATTAGTTTTATCCTTAAAGTTACAAAACCATTTAAAAAAATGCTACGTTCTGTTTATGAAATGTGAGTCATAAAACTCCCGGCGCTGCGTTTATGACCTTCATTCTCAACCTTCTAGCAGGGATTCTTGTCTCTTCGCGCATGTGTCTGCAAAGTTCACAAAGTACTGTATTTCAGCGTGTATAGGCCACACATTTTTACAAAAAAAAAATGACAAATAGTGGGGTGAGGGTTATTTATGAGATATTGTCATAAAAATTTTTCCCCCTTAAACCATGTTCAGAAATTTGTCAACGAACAATACGTTCTAATGTTTTAAATTAGTTTCTAAGGAAGTCAAAAAAATTATAAGAAATGAATAGCTCATCACGTGTGTTTAAACGCGTATGGGTCGCAGCATACTGCTGCCTGCCTGTCTTTGACTGTTCTGCTTTGTATCACCTCTAGCCGCCATTATGCTTGCGCACATCTTTTCTCTTTATTCTTTCACCCTCTCGCTTGGCGTGCTTCTTTTCAACCACCACCACCCCCCTTCCCCTCCTTAACACGGCATCAACAACAGCCATCCAGCACCAAGCAAGCTTGCTCTGTCCCTTTCTTTTCTTTCTCCCTCCGACCTTTTTTTGTTTGTCTCGCTCTCTCTCTCTCTCTCTTGTCGAATGATGAGTCAGCCAGCAGTAGCTGTGTGTATGTGTGTGTGACGCCGCACGCACACATGCACCATACCATTGCCTGCTCGGCAACAGCCGGCCGAGCTGGCAGGCTACGCACGGCGCACGTGTTCCGCAATTTAAACGCAGTGTTGAGGCATTTTGAAATAAATACAAAAGTTTTATTAACGCAGAATACTGCGCTGTTGCTACTTTTCAGCAGGCCTCAGAGGCCAGGCGGCGTGGCAGCGATAACATTAAACTGCAAATTTATTAGTTTGGCGTTGCCATAGTTTGCTGTTGCCGCACTAGCACGATGAGGCCCGGCAATATTTACGGGAATACAAAAATTCAGTGCGGCCTATACTTGCAATATTAATTATCCCTAATTTTTCATCAAAAACTTCTGGTGCGGTCTATACACGCCAAAATATGGTACATGTACACTAACACGTTAGAATACTAAATTCTGAAAGTCGCACAGCTAAAACCAATGGCATGTGTCGCACATTGCCATTAGTCACGGTCACTTGTGTCATTATGCAGCATATCTGTAGCTGTGCCACTTGGGCTGGCTGTCTTCTTCGTGCTAGTCTGGTGTGAGCAACGAAAGACCTATTGCGAGTGCGGGAAAGTTATGGCACAACTTTGCGACGTTTGAATATTTTTTTGGAAAATTAGTTCCGGATAAGGGCAGTTCCATTCGAGGGAATTCCAGTTAAGGGTTGCTCTACTGTACTGCATTATAATGTGGTGAAGAGAGTGCACTCATATGTCCTATTCGTTTTAAAATCCTTATGGTACTAATTAAAACAAAAACGAAAAGTAAGGGCATACGATTTAAAACTACACGCTTTCGATGAGCCATATAAGACTTATATTTTCCTTCTCTATATCAACGTGACTTGGTGGCTCAGATGGTAAGGTAACGGTCTTAAAGCGAATTGGAAAGTGTGTGCGAGTTCAACCACAGCCACCTCTAAGAATTTCTTTACTTTTTTAAATTACGGTAAATTGCAAAATATAAATAGTAAACTATAGTAATTATGTTTATTTCCCGTAATTTTTCAGCTAAATTTAATAAACACAATATTTTATTCGCCGCTGCAGTTAGCAGTCACTTATTCAATCAGTGAAATTGTTTCACGTCACTCATTCAATCAGTGAAATTTTTTCCCTGAAACAATCTGTGGTTTTCCACTGATTCTAAGTGATGCCATTTTCTCTGATTCGAATAGTTCAATTTCATTGTGAATCAGTGGTTTTCCACTGATTCGAATTTAGAACACAGAGAAGGAATGTGGAATTTTCGGTATTTGGCGTTCGTGAGCAGACATCTCCAGTTCGCAAAGGAGCACAAGGATTGGACAGTAGTAGACTGGAAAAGGGTCATGTGGTCCGATGAACAGCATTTTCAATTACACCATGCAGATGGCAGGGTGCAAATATGGAGAAAACTGCACGAAAGCATGGACCCCAGCTGGATCCAGTACCATCAAATCTTAAGGAATTGGAAAGTGCAGTTCATCGGATATGGTCTCAAATTCCTCATACCACCTACCAACCTCTCATAGAGTCCATGCAATACTTAAGGGCAAAAGGTGGTCCAACATTGTATTGAGGGGCTGGTCATAATAATTTGGCGACTCAGTGTATATTATGTATTACACAATATCTGAAATAGTGGAAGGCTTAACTGCACCTTGGACCGCGATGATGTAGTGGTTATACTAATCACCTCCCACCAAGGCGAATTGGGTTCAATTCCCGACAGGGTCACCCGGCTTTCTCGGTGATCTCTTGTTTCCCCCGACCTTGCATTCCGGTGCTGCTCCATACCCTCCTTGCTTCACCATCATCGGCTCTCAAGACCTCTATGTTAAGAGCTGCCCAAATCTCTGCACTCACCCTAACTGCACCTATGTCGAAGACTCACACGCATAATTATACTGGATTCCTAAACTAGTTAATTTAAGATATTAAGTACTACGAAGTGATATTAATAACAAATCATGATTTAGATATATTACTCCTATAGTTAGGAATTGTATAACAATTTTGTACCAGTATACTAGCCTCATTAATCAAATAATGTAAGACTTGCAACGAATGTAAAATCATAGATAATGCAAGGGCCAAAAGTGTGGTGAAACACTGGCTTCTTCTTGGCCAGTGCAGTGCGTGAAACTGTAGCACAGAATTATGCCCAAGCTTGTAGAGGGTCTAGGCTTTTGTTCCCACAGGGACGCACTGGGGAGAAAGTGACCACTCGGGATTTTGACCTGTCAAGAGGTGGAGGACAGTGGGCAGTATATCGAACTGGACCCGAGAGCAGTCGTGTTCGCTGAAAGAGCAGTTTTGTAGTGAAACATGTATTGTTTAGTGTAGTGGACTGGAGAGTTTATTATATGAGTGTGCGCTCAACTTGTGCGAGTCGTAATTTCGTGATAACACCCTTCTTGGCCTCCCTATCCAAAGAACCCCCATAAACCACGTCAGCCCGGCAGACACTTACAAATTTTGACAGTTGGACAGGTGAGATGTAGGGAAAGAGTGTATTCATACTGAACTGCCGATCGGGAAAAGTTCTTAAAAAAAGGTGCGCACAAGACTGGAAAGCGGTGGCAAACCGCTAGTTTTCCAAAGCTCTCCTCGAGCGAGGATGGAAAGCACCACTCGTGTGGGGCCAGCTGTCCTGAGATGTGCCTACCTGTTCCGAGCATACCCGAGCCGCTACCTATATTGTTGATCTACGGCTCTTCCGTGCACGCACGATAAGTGGTTCCGATAAACTATGGAATTAAGGGTGTTTGTAACGTTTTTGTGACGAGAGCCTTCAAGAGATGTGCTACCAACGAAGATGCATACACCAGGTGTCTGCCCTACAAGGTAACTCTGCATGCATCAGTCACATCAGCACCAATATCTGGGCCTAGAACATTTAATTATGGTATGTGTTACTTGTTTATCATCATGGCAGTCAGCATAGAAGAAGAAATGGACCTTCAAGCCACTTTAATAGTTTGTCTGCACAAGTCCAGGATTTGTGCAAATTAAATTTAGCCTTGCAACAATTTTTTTTAAAAACTCATACAGAAATTTTAACACCCAGTAACAATTGATGTTTCTTTCAATCAGCTGTTACCATATTGAACTTTGTTAATTCCAAGCATTCTAATGGTTAATGCCAGTGTTGATGATAATGTATTAGTGTTCATTATTAAATTGGTGCAAGTTGCCAAGATCTGTAACTGGATAAATCAGGAGACTCTGACAGTTGCTAAAGGACGTATTTTGGGAGATGCTTTAGGATTCAATTTATCTGACACTGCTTGCAAAGAATTATGTAGTTATCGAGCCTTAAAATATATGTTGTCTGGACGTTTCAAGCACGCATACTAGCTGCTTGAAAGATGACGAAGGTGTTAAGGAATTTGGAGAAAGTATTCGTAAGATCAATGTAAACACTTTGACTTTTCGTAAAATGTGTGTTTTCGTCAAGGTCGTTTTATTGAATTTATTGCGTTAGTTTAATAAGATAAAGAAAATTAGCATATTGTATTAAACAATCTATGGAAGATGTTACAGAGTCGTGCAAATAAATGTGATGCACATGACCAGAATCAAAATACAACTATGCATCATATCGATCCACATGGTGGTCAAAGTGTTTACATTTGAAGTTGGCATTGACAACACTGCGAATAAAGCCATAAAATGAGGCGGATCAACATGTCTTGGGTGCATTGCTCAATGATATCTTGGAAGAGCTTGGAAAATTTTCATGCTTGACCAAGCCTACAACTTTTTGTGAAGCAGTGGAGTCAACTGTTAGTATCATTTAAAGCTAACCAACATGCACCTGATGGAAAGACACAGCCTGGTAAATCTGTTCGTTAGTAAAAAACTCAGTAACTTGTAACATTTGTCATAAAATGGGTCATAAGCAGAATCAGTGTAGAAAGAAGTAAGATGCAATTTTCACTTGTGGTAGCAATTATCATTTGGCCATGGACTGCCAGAAAAGTGGTAGTAGTAAAAATTATGAGCAATTAAACTAGAATGGGGTTTGCAGCACCACAAACACTTACCACCCAATAAGAGTTGTGCCTGTACATCAGCTGACATTTCTGATAGCCAGACTAATGACTTCATTCTCTCAGTTACTTTTAAAGGTAAACCATGCTACTTGTTAGTGGACACAGGTGATCTCGTTAATGTGGCACAAGATATTACAAGGCATACTGAACTTGTCTGCACCACGATTTAGAGTTACAGGCTTGAATGGTAAGAGAGTACGAAACTTGGGAGAATACGATGTTGACATTTTAATTGATTGAGATGCATATAGGCTGTGTCAAAGTGAATCTTGTAACAAGCATGATGGCATTCTTGGCTTAGATTTCATGAAACTCAACCATGCAACTATCAAAGTAGCAAAGCAGAGGCTATATCTTCGCAACAAATTGCGTGTGTTAGGCGCACCATCTGATAAGGGGTCCATAACTATATAACGTGTGCGCATGAAAGTAGCTAACTCATCTCAAATTACTTAACTCATACAAGAACCTGTACATCTGAAAACTGCTGAGAACTTGCTGCCAGGCACAGGAATGAGAGTCTAGGTAAATTCTGTTCTCCCAGTTTGTGTCAATAGTGAATTTTTCTGGTTGACCCTGGTTTTGAAAATTATTTCCTCAATGTTAAGCACTGTTATGCTGCCAGAAGCATCAGCCATGTATTATGACAATGGTAACAGAGTGGTGACACGAGTCATGCAGCTGTAAAAATTCCTTCAGGTACTAAGTTAGCAATAGTGAAAGTATCCTTCCTTGTGATGAGATTATTCCTGTAGCAGTCACAGAATTTCAAAATAACCCTGAGAAAATCAATGTGAATACCAGTACTGTTAGAAGTGTTGCACACAGTGACCCTACTAAAATTGAAGGCAATAGCGAGATAAACTTTACAGCTTAGTTGAGTCACTTATCAGTCCAAGACAAATTCTTCAGCCAATTCTGCATAAATTTGCAGATATTTTCAGAAAACGACATAATCTTCCAGTCATTCCAATAGTGCAGCATAGGATTCAGACAAGAGATGTCCTGCCAATATCCAGGAAAACATGCCAAGTACCACATCATAAGCAACTAGTTCAGGATTTGGTTAATGAACAGTTTCATACTACCACGAGAGCCTAGCAATCCTCCATGGTTCTTTCCTTTTGTTACTGTACAGAAGAAGTTGCCATTTGGAGAGCCTAGTTTCAGATTTTGTGTAGACTGATAAGGTGACAGTGCCAGACATTTATCCTCTCCCAAACATAGCAGAAACAGTTGATAACTTTGGGAAAACACTCTTTTCAGTTGTTGACCTTACTTCAGGATACCATTAACTAACAAGAAGTTACTGATAACTAATGAGCCTACTTTCCTCTTCTTGGGTGCAAATAAATTTTAGTGAAGTTCTTAAAAGCTTAGATGGTAGCTAGGTGTTGAAGTCTCATTGACAGCAATATCATTAGGGATGAAATAAGAAACATGGTAAACAGTACCAAGACAATTATAATACATGGGTGACTTACCTAGGATTCAAATTCAGAAAAATTCTTAAATTAAGATAGCGTGCAATCAACTGCATCACAGAGGTAGGATTCGGAGTATCAACTTCGGATGTAATCAGTCTAATGTTTTGAATGATAGGCCATCATTTTTAAAATAAGTGTCTCAGCCACTAAAAATACATAAATTTACATGGTCTACCCAAATGGTAATTGTGAAAATTTGGTGGAAATTGGTTGATTGGTACCCAAGATAAAGCATAAAAATATTATTTTCTTAATCGGTGCTACCTTACAAAATTGCCTAAAAATGTTTTTTATACTATGCACTTAATAGATACTGCCAGTATAAAATGTTTGGTTGATTTTGGTTAAATAGATATGCCAAATATATCAGAATATTTATATGGCTGCTATTTTGAAAATCAGTATCTGAACCCATTTAAATTATGTAACTTCACATGGCCTTCTGTAGGTGTGCAAAATTTTGTGGAAATTAGTTGAATTATTTTAGAAATATGACAGAATGTTCACTATACTCACGTGACCCTTCTTTGAAAAAAATCCAGAAAAAGAGGATCTCGGTATGCATCAATGATGCTTCTAATGAACACCATTTGCATACAAAATTTGGTTGAAACATTTCAAAGATATAACAAAATGGTGGAGAAATAAGGCTTTGCATATAAAATTTTGATGACTATTATTTTAACTGTCAGCATACAATTAAGGTTGGAAATTGTTAAGTAATTAAATAGATAAAAAATACTGAGCTTAAATGGCCACCATTTTGAAAATATAAGTGCCTGACCCTCTCAAAGTTTGTATGTTTACATGGCCTGCCATTGTGGTACACGATTGCCAAATTCAATAGAAATTGGTTGTTTTACCAGAGATATTGCATAATTATAATTTGGCATATGATACTATATTTAAAAATGGCGGACAAGAAGTTTGTGTGGACACACTTGATGGTTGTAATATATAAAGCCAACATAGAAAGTATCATTGGAATTTATTACATGGTTTCAACGATTTAATGTATGAAACTAAAATAGCTATATGGCCACCATTTTGAAAATAAACGTCTGACAAGCCTAAAACATGTCGGTTAATAGTACATATCGCAGTACTACTTGTTTGCCATATTTGGTAGGAATCTGTCAATTGTTTCCCGATATATTATATAAAAACTTTATTAATTCATGTAGTGTTATCTTACAAAATTGCGGACAAAAGTGGTTATTGTTTGGCTTATATAATGCTTGCAACAGATACTGTCAGTGTACAAAATTTGGTTAAAATTGGTCAATCAGTATGATATTATACCAAAAAACCTAAAATATTTGTATTGCCACTATTTTGAAAATAAGTGCATAATAAAGTTTAATTACTTATAATTACCTGGCCTATCATAGTATTACTTGCATGATAAATTTGGCAAAAATTGGTTGAGTAGTTTTCAAGATATAATATAAAAACTTTATTTTTTCATGTGACGATCTTCCAAAATGGTGGAACAACAATATTCATCTTTGAATTAAAAACTTGCATATTATGCTGTCATCATACAAAATTTGGTTTAAATAGGTTGAAAGGTTTCCCAGTCACCCAAAATTTTAAAATAGCCACCATTTTGAAAGTGTCCAGCGTGATCGAAAGCTATAAAAGTCATGTTTCCTTACTTAGTACTAAACGTGTACTGAGTTTGATAAAATTTGGTTTACGCATTCAAAAATTGAACCGGGAAAGGGGGGCACAGAACACACACATATAGGAAAGTGATCTCATAAGCCTTTCTTTCCTTCGGAAAGTAGGCTAAAGATTCATCCAGATTACAGGGCTAAAACCTACTTTATCACCATAGCAGGAATTTGCATATATGTAAATTTACCATATGGGTTCATCGATACACCAGCAACATCCCAATGAATGATGGATAGTGTACTTAGCGGACTAATATCTTCGCAAGCAATAGTATAAACTTGTGATGTTCTCTTTGTTGAATATATGCAAGAGTATGCCGAACGACTCAGAGCTCTTTTTCAGAGGTTCTAGGCTGCCAACTCGTCTCTCTCTCGAGATGTGTAAATTTGCAGTATCACAAGTCCAGGACCTAGTCACATTAACTCAACAGGAGGAGGAAAACCTCATCCCAATATGGCAGAGGTTGTTGCAAATTATCCAGCTCCAACAAATATCAAGAAACTTCAGTCGTTTTTGGGTCTTGCCAAATTTACAGGCACTTTATAAACAATTTGCATGCATTTCAAAGCCACTAAGTAGGTCGTTGAGAAAATATGTTAGTTTGTTTAGACTCCTGAATGTGAGAAGGCATGGAGACGTTAAACTTTACTTACTTCATTACCAGAGTTTATCTACCCTGATTTCAGTCAGCTATTCATCCTGTCTACAGATGCAAGTAATGTTTCCATAGGATGTGTTAAGTCACAGTTGGTCGATAGAAAAGAGCATCCTGTTATTTATGCATCTATACAACTAAATAAGGCAGAACTGAATTGCTAGGTTTCTGAAAAGGAGCTCTTATTAAGAAGAGTGTGGTTAATCAAATCATTTCCAGTGTTATTTGTATGGGAAACCTTTTACAGTAATTAAAGGCCATTACAGTTTGGAATGGTTTTTGGGCTGAAGGACCCAAGTGGGCATCTCATGCTTTGGGCACTGCGACCTAGCGAATTCAGTTATACTGTGGTACATCGTTCTATAAAGTTACATGGAAATGCAGATGCACTGAGCTTTACAGTTGTGTTGCCGATATTGCTGTCGGAGCAGACAGCCCAGCAGCAAGATCCTGCATGCCAAGAATAGATGCTACAGCCTTAGTCTCCTAGTATTGATGGTGCACCGTATAAAGGAACTAAAATAGCAAGAGAATTTAGCCAGAGTCCATGCGTACTGTAGTGTTAACCAGTGTCTTGAATCATTACATGCATGCTACTGTGGCAGGAAAGCAACAAATCATAGTCGCACAGAAATATTGGTGGTATAAACGATAAGAATATGTTGACAATTTTGTAAAAGGCTGTGTTTCATGAAACTGATTGTCTGAAGTGGGCAAAACACGAAACCTTTTCAAAGGTCAGAATGGACAAAGTTGGACTGCTACTAAAAACCTTCCCAGGAAAAAAAGTACATCCTAACCATTATTGATCATTTTTCAAGATACTCAGTCATACACCCTGCCGAGACTGTAGCAAGAGTGTTTCTTTACAAATGTATTCTGTAGTACAGTGTTCCAGATGCTATCATTTTGGATCAAGGGACTAATTTCATGTCCAAGCTTATGGTGCAAGTCTGCAAGTTGTTGATCACAAAATGATGCACAACACCATGACATCCAGAAGGAAATGGACAAACAGAAAGTTCACCAAACCATGGCTGGAATGATAACTTGTTATGTTAATAACCAACATAACATCTGGGATATGTACCTACTATATGCTGTCTGCAAATAAAATTAAAGTACATACCAGCACAAAAGCCTAGTCCATATGTAGTGGTTTATGGAAAAACAATGTAAATTCCCCTCGACCACATCAGAATTCCAGCAGGTATTAGTAACAGTCATGTGCTAAAACTAGCAACAAGCCTACAGGAAGTGTGGAACCAAGTGAGCAAAAATATCACAGCATTCCTCCACTAGGCTGACCAACATGGCAGTAAACATTTGAATCTAATACAGACATGGGGAACATGTCTACTTGAGCAATCTAGTGCTAAAATTATTTTAGAAATTGAAAGTGAGATGGAAGGGTCCCTACCAAATTCTAGAAGTGAAGTCACATGTAACATTGAAACTACAGCTGCCCTTCAGGAGCATAGTAGTGCATACTAACCATGTGAAGCCACATGTCAAAAGTGGGTCGCCGGTCACCAACATCAATAAAACACGACCGACCAGTTGAAATACCGAGGAAGAAGCATGCAACGCAAATGCCTAGCACATCAGGCAATCTAAGCAGAAACCATCGGCATCCCAATACACAGACTTCACAGCAGAGTCTTAAGGGTAGTTTTGATACAAGTTCCCCATCGCCACCAGTGTGTCCCCACTGTACTTACCAGCTGATATGCCATAATAATTTTAACCAGTTGGTGTGAAGGCGATAGTTAAGTGATTAGGGCTCATAGTAATTTTTTTAGATTAGGTGGAGTGAGTGCATCCTAATGAACAGTAGAATAGTTTTGTTGATATGCTATGTAATAGCCAAAATAGCTTCATGTTAGTATAAAGTTTTGATTTGGCTGTGCTCCTTGAATTATGTATTTTGGTATGTATTTATTCTGTTTAGTCAAAGAAGTTAGTTATTGTGTTGATTACATGAGATGTTATTATAATTTTGTATTTGTGTAATAGCACCAATGGGTATTTTTATCATTTGTATTGCTGTCTGGATGCTCCCATTAGTGAGAGAACCTCACAAACTTCATGTTATGTTGCACATAAAATATGAACTTAAGCTGGAACAGACTTGAGAGATCTAGGAGACTTTTAGATTTATTATTGCTCTCTATTGTGTAACTGTATGATTAGGATTCTGTAAAATAAGTTTTGCTGTAAGGCACAACTTATTTTTTTTGTAAGGAGGGGTGAATGTAAGGGCCAAAAGTGTGATAAAACACTGGTTTCTTAGCAGTTGTAATGTGTGAACACGTGACACAGAATTATTATAACCAGGCTAGCGAGGGGGTGGGATTTTGTTTCCACAGGTGTGCACTGGGGAGAAAGTGAACACCTGGGATTTTGACATGCCAGGAGGTAGAGGGCAGTGGGCAGTGTGTGTCGGACCAGACCCCGAGAGCAGCCATTAGCAAAGATAACTGTTATGTAGTAATATAGGCTGTTCATGGTAAAGTGAGCACTTTTGAGGCCCTAGTTACTTTTTCCTTTCAGCCATGTTTTATCCTTTAACCACCTCTTTAAATAAATACTGCCATGTAAGTAATAAACACAGCATGTATATTCCACCGCACCTGGAAGTTAACGTATAAGGCTAAAATATAATATATTTATTGACTATTATTCCAAATGAGGGAGCTTTCAAAAGTGCTCACTTTACTGTGAATAGCATATACATGTATTTTTTAAGTTTAGTGGACTTGAGTGTTTATAAAGGAGTGCAGGCTCAATTCGTGTCGTCATTTTGGATGACTACCCTTCCTGCCTCCTCTAGCCAAAGAACTTCTGTAAGCCCCATTTGCCCAGCAGAGACTTACAATAAATTTCTTTCAATATAATAATACGCGAGATGACTCGTTAAAGAATCATATCTACCATGAAATAAAAAATAATAAAGAATGTACGACACTGCAAATTTTTATTATAAATATGTTAGGTAGTCATGCTTGAACACGCTTCCAAACGGAACTAGTTTCAGTAGTTACACCTCACTAACTGAATGCAAAATTTAAAAAAAAGTAAATTCTTACCTTGAAAAAACACTCCCATATTTATTTATAATTGCTTTAACCACTCATCACTTATGAGTATTTTAACACAACTTACCTGTATTTTTATAGTAACAGTATAGCGAAGTGTGTTTTTTACCTGGCACATTATTTATTTCAATAATTTCAATCATACTATTTACTTCGTAGTAGTCAAAGAGAACACCACACAGAAGTTGTTTCGATCTACTTCCACATTCTGTTTTCTTTCAACAAGAAGTGCCTGCAATCGGAACAAGTGTAACTATGTGGAATGCTGAACATATTTGAAGTGAAGTAGTTCTGTGTCCCATGTGACCACTGCCCAAGACCAGAGTCACTTTCACATGTGAATTATTTCCATTGCACAAAGAGCACTCTGCCACTCAAAAAGATTTAGAAAAAGGAGTGATGTGATTAACAACTATTAGCAACAAAATAGCCTTCAAACTGAACCTTGTTGCAATCTTTAGAAATTCATAAAATGATCACAACAGTGTATACATATTGTAAGAATGCATGAATGGCATTTTTTCCCCATGGTAGCACACCTACAGTAGTTTATGCAAGGATCAAAAGTGTAGGGAATTTAAGAAGTTTGTATAGTAGCGACAGTCAACATTCCCATACTTGCTGCCTGATGTTATTATTTCCATATTAGTATAGGTTGAAAGTTTCCATTACACTTCAGGAAGTTTGCTAGAAATTGTTTTACAGTGTATGGCTCGAGTTGAAATATTTTAGGACAGAGATCTTACTGAGTATAAGTTATAGGTATATATGAACGTACTGCAAAAGGTGGACAATATCTATTAGGAACCCAAAACTTGTGTCCCTTCATGGTCTCTGCATGATTGAATACACTGCCAAGTTCTGTTGTTCATGTCAATCAACATTCTTGAGGCCACTTTCCCGAAGGTTGTAAGGACTGCATTTTTAGGCTGATGTTGGTTCAATAACTGCCTTTAAAAAAATTTCCTTGTTGAAACCCCAGTGTGCGTTATCTGGTGTTATCAGAGCAGTGTTTCTTGGAGGCCATGGAAAGGGAGCTGGACAACTGCCCAATCCTCGCTTGATCCAACAATTTCTAAAGACTGCTTTCAGACTTTGTTGAACAACCAATGTGAAGTGTGCCAGCATCCAATCTTTTTCAGACCAAACAATGTCCAGTATTTTCATCTCCCACAGTTGTGGGGTAAGCCAGTCGTTGATCTTTAAGAGTGAACTGAATTGATGAACAGAACCATTGGCTTTTCGACAACATCTGAATGCAGTCTTTAAAGGTATCATACTATAAGTATCAGACGAACCAGCCTAAATAAAATTAGCTGTTGGAAAGATCAGTGGTAACATTGGGTGAATGCTGTTTAATGTCAAGAAAGATTCAAGGTTCAGATTCTCGGTAATTCGCACCCCTTTTAGTGATAAGTTAATATGTGAACACTGCTCCTCACCAGTTTTTAGGTTAGTCAAAAAGTGCAAAAGCCGGGCTGTAATTAAGGGCTACTAATTTCATTCAGATTGGTGGGAAAGTTGGGAAACCTAATGGAAGAAATCGCAACTAATACAGTTGAGTAAGAACGCAAGTTTTAGTTTTTATCACTTACGTCATCTTGCACATACAATGAATGTAATGTTAAACATTACAAAATACGTTATTATACACTGTTTGCTCCAAGGAAAGAAGTACTCACAACTTACCATTGGCAATACCGAAATGCATATTAATGCAGTTTTTTTTTTTTTTGCAGAAGAGTGGCTACTACACAGCTTCTTTGCTGCGACGTTGCAGCAAGAGAAACTGGTCTATGCCAGTACAGTTAAATATGTGTAAACATAATCAGAATTATAGTAATGATTTTCTGCAACAAATTCTTCTAATCTACTTGAAAACCATTACATTCAGTTTAAGAACAAACCGTTTTCTAAATTGTTTTATACTATGGTCAGTGGGGTGGCACAGTACATATGTTACAACACATGTAATAGGAGTGATGGTAAAAATACAAAGCTGGAACCGTGCAGGTCGCCCTCTTATCGTCTCCTTCTATACTGGGATTTATGTTACCTTGTTTCTGGTGATGTAGTACTATTTTAAGTTACAAGTAAGGTATGTAACTTTCGTAAACATTACCTCTTGGTGTTTTTTTAAAATAAAGATAAATGCCTAAAATTAATTTGTACTTTACTGATATAACTGCAATCAAAACAAAGGTTATACCATATATCCGAGCTAATAGGAGGAAAGCATGGTGTGCGAAACTGCTTTACTTTTTGACTCGCGGTTACGAAAATGGAAAAGTTTTTTTGATACAGTAATAATGGGCTGAAACAATATTAAATGGCAGCATCTAAAATTTCTTGTGTGTCAAATAATTTTGTGCTTACTCAGATAGTTCTGTATGAATATAATTTATCATATCCTATGTATTTCAAAATATTATAAATATTTAAAGTGGTTTCATTTGCTTGTACTAAAGTATAAATGTCTGGCAAATGTCAAGTACATTTCCAGATAAGCCATTCAGAATTAAGGATGCCACCTGCACTAACTTAATGCAGACGAAAATTGCAGTTAGCAGCCTACGCCATTTTGCAAACTTTTTAATATTATTGCCTTGTTAGGTGTAAATTTATGCACTGACCGTCTAACAAACATCAGTTCCAACATCAAAATGTAACCAAAAGGTTCTGTTATCTGAGCATTAATAATTGGCAAAATGCCTCAAAATTAAATTTTCACTGTTAAAGAAGCCACGGAAAAATATTTTCTTGTACTTACATTGAGGTAACACGACAATTGTATAAATCGGCACTTCCAACAGTTTGCTAATTAATCTTTAAAATCTTATTCTTAAGATGAAGTATTGTACACGGAGCTTTTATTTAGCATATTAGCTATTTTCACAACTATTCAGTAAAAAAAAAAAGATTTCTAAGCTCATCTGTAACAGAATTATGCAAAAGTTACTCAAGTTTACAATAATTCTTCTTTATTTTGTGATAAGTGCATAATTAACATTTTTCTTCCAAATATGATGTAACATATTAAATAAAAGAGTACAAGACTAGGAGGAACCTCTACGATTACCGTAGGAAAGAATACAACAAAAGTATATACCTAGACCTTCGAAGGCCTAAATATAAGTAACTTTAAAATAACAAAAAAAATTATAACATAAAAATTAAATGAATTCAATTTTTAAAACAAAACTTTAATTACAAACAACAGCAAGCCACAGGCTTGTAGCTCACCAATATTTCGACCCGCTGACTTCAGTACTCTGAAATAAAAACCCATAAAAAATTTAATGAAGTCAAAGTTTGTATGTATGTATGTATGTATGCAATGTATGTATGTATGTATATATGTATGTATGTACATACATACATACATATGTATGCACATATGATTGTTTTCTATACAATTCTACAGCATCTAATGCTTACAGACCAAATTTGGCAGGGATACCCTTCAGTTCCCAAATTTTAACTCTGTACGCCAAAACTGACTCTGGACTCCCACTGGGCGAAAAACCCCTGAAACGGGGTCCTGTACTTCTGGATCCCCAATGGACCCCTAAATCCTTAAAACTGAATTGTGTAAAGTTCTGCTAGTGTGTTATAAAACAAATTTGGTTTTGTCAAGATATGCAGCAGCATTCAGAAGATAATTTGTCAAATCAAAAACCATGCAAAAACTTTGATTCTCTAAATTGCTGGTTATGACTGAGTCACCCAATCGTGTGCTGTGGTATCTACACATCAATTGCATAAAATTTCAGACCGTATTTAAATTATGTTTTGCTGTAAAAACTAGGCCTAATACTGAAATTTATTTTTCGACAGACAACTCCAGAATACGTAGATGATTATTATTTATTTGGCAAACTAATTACGGGAACAAACACATTTATAAAAATACATCATTAATCTAAATATTTTAGCTGCTATACTGAGTTAACTAGAAAATTGACACCATTGTAAAAGTAACATCAACTGTTTCTGTACTGCAGATGCTACATTTTCGATTTTGCTTTAAGAGCCTAAAATCAGGTGATGTATAATTTCCAGCAATACCTTAAACCTAGACTCGAGATGATATACACTGAGGTGACAAAAGTCATGGGATACCAATATGCAAATATACAGGTGGCGGTAGTATCGCGTACAAAATGTATAAATGGGCAGTGCATTGGTAGGGCTTTCATTCGTAGTCAAGTGATTCATGTGNTGCATTGGTTGGGCTTTCATTTGTAGTCAAGTGATTCATGTGAAAAGGTTTCCGACGTGATTATGGCCGCATGACGGGAATTAACAGACTTTGAACGTGGAATGGTAGTTGAAGCTAGACGCATGGGACATTACATTTTGGAAATGGTTAGGGAATTAAACATTCCGAGATGCACAGTGTCAAGAGTGTGCCGAGAATACCTAATTTCAGGCATAACCTCCCACCATGGACAACACAGTGGCCGACCGCCTGCACTTAATGACCGAGACCAACGACGTGTGCACAGAATGGTCAGTGTTAACAGACAAGTAACACTGCGTGAAATAACCGCAGGAATCAATGTGGGACGTACGACAAACTTTGGCTATACAGGGCTATGCCAGTAGAAGACCGACTCGAGTGACTTTACTAACAGCACAACATCGCCTGCAGCATCTCTCCTGGGCTCGTGACCATATCGGTTGGACCCTAGACGACTGCAAAACCGTGGCTTGGTCAGATGAGTCCCGATTTCAGTTGGTAAGAGCTGATGGTAGGGTTCGAGTGTGGCGCAGACCCCACGAATCCATGGACCCAAGTTGTCAACAAGGAACTGTGCAAGCTGGTGGTGGCTCCATAATGGTGTGGGCTGTTTTTTACATGGCATGGACTGGGTCCTCTGGTCCAACTTAACCGATCATTGACTGGAAACAGTTATGTTCAGCTACTTGGAGACCACTTGCAGCCATTCATGAACTTCATTTACTCAAACAACGATGGAATTTTTATGGATGAAAATGTGCCATGTCACCGGGCCACAACTGTTCGCGATTGGTTTGAAGAACATTCTGGACAATTCCACCCAATGTTTTGGCCACCAAGATCGCCATCATGAATCCCATCAAACATTTATGGGATATAATCGAGAAGTCAGTTGGTGCACAAACTCCTGCACCGGCAACACTTTCGCAATTATGGACGTCTATAGAGGCAGCATGGCTCAATATTTCTGCCGGAGACTTCCAACGACTTGTTGAGTCCTTGCCACGTCGAGTTGCTACACTTCGTCGGGCAAAAGAAGGTCCGACACTATACTAAGAGGTATCCCATGACTTTTGTCGTCTCAGTGTATATCAGATTATGACACAATTCCCGTTACACAGAACAGTCGTGATTGTGTCATAACCGGAAATGTTACATTATCGGTTCGGATTAGAGTGCACAAAATGCGGAGATGGTGCACTTCCAAGATGGCGCAGTTCCAATGCCCCTTTATTACGTACGTTAAGCGTTTTACAACCTTCCAGGTTGTGATACGCTGGAAGACAAAGAAAAACTGTATTTTTTGCTGCAGAGTGAGCGGCACAACTACATTCAACCAATATTTGTGTCAAACACAAAACAAACAAGTTACTGAAATAACTAATGTGCCAACTTTTCTTTACATGGAAGCAAATCGTTTTATGTTCATAAAAGCGTAGATTGTTAGTAGGCCATGACATCTTGTTCACAGAGATATAATTAGAGATGTAACCAGAAACATAAGCAATAATAATGAGACAATTGCAAATATACACATGCCTTACATGAGACTCAAACCCAGAACCCCTCATACTGTGAGCTGGCATGCAACCAACTGCATTGTAAAAGTAGGATTAGGAGCATCAACATCGGTTGTAATGAATATAACGTTTTGGTAGACAGGGTTTCATAACTTGAGATATTTACAGGGAAGTCATCTTGGAAATCAATTACGTAAATCATTATATTATAGTACATTAACACGCCCTATGGAAACACATTTGCTTGCTAAATATGGTGAGAATCTGTAGATTAGTTCCTGATATGTGGCATAAAATCCGCATTTTGTAATGTAGTGTCATCTTCTCAAATGTCACACAAAAATTTATGTATTAGCACAGTAGACGTTTGCCATAGCTACTGCAGCATATAAAGTTATTACTTGGCCCATATACTAAACTAAAATATTTTCATGATTATTATTTTGAAAATATGTGGCAACTCCTCAAGTCATACATATTTATATGGACTACAAAATAATAACTTTTCGCCTGAATTTGGTGGGGATAGGTTGATTACTTCCCCAGGTTGAAGTAGTCGCCACCCTGAATGGATAGTTAGCCGAACAGTGGGCTTATTACCTCGCGGCAGCACTGAGAGGCCCGGCACTCAGCATACTACAATCTCTACCAGAGTGATATCGACTTGAGTACCCCACACTGGTAAAGGCCTTGGAGCTACGTTTCGGCATGCTCACCATGCCCAACTGCAAAGATGCACCCAGCGACGACCAGGGGAGCAACTGCAGAGTTATGGCAAGACATTGTGCGGCTCTCCTACCTATATCTGAAGGGGTGTCCCGAGGAAGCGCGCGACATCATTGCCGACGCAGAAGTACGACATGCGGTACATCTGGTGCACCCCATAACATGCAGGACGCCCTGGCCCGAGCACTGTAGGTGGAGTCGGCAAGACAGGGAGCAGCACACCGACGTCCGGTACGGGCAGTGATGCTAAACAAATACGATGATGACACTGAAGGAGATGCAGACTGCCACAAGAGACATCGCTTTCACGGCCCGTGCTAAACCGCTTCGCTGCCACCCCACCTAAATGTCCGGAGTGTTGGTCATGTGGACAGCCACGATACCTGAGAACCTACCACCCAAAGCAGCAGCAGGAAAAGAGGCAGCGAAAGGCAGGTGAGAATACACCAGATTCGGAAGACTGGCAAACACCAATCTTAGGGGGCAAAGGTCGGGGACTGCTGGAGGGAAGACTTACATGAATGGTCAGTGAAACAGGATTGTGATGCAATACTGGCAGAGAGGAGTCTGAATGATGTTCCTTGTTAGATGGTCGTCGATACTGGGGCGACCATAACAGTAGTAAGACCAGATATCCTCGGGCCTTTTCAACAGCATTCGCCCGACAACAGCATGGAGCGGTGCTATTTGCCTACAGTAACAGGTGAGACCACACCATTTATCAGGCAGAGAAAAGTGATCTTGAATCTTGGTGACCTTAGCATAGAGCACAATGTTTACGTAGCAGAAATAGAGTATGAATATCTTTTCAGCCTTGATGTACTACGTAGGCTAGGGCACTGTATCAATAATAGACTTGGTGTGCTATGGGTAGGCAGTACAGAGTTGGTGGTGTCAACATGGCATCATTTGTTCTCCCAAATTAGCTGCCCAGTAGCATGTGGTCAACCCACTGTGCTGCCCGCTTCAAGTAAAATTGTTATTACAAGCAGATGTCAAGGGAAATTTGTCAGGTGTTTGGGTCTAATTAAGCCAGCAGAGAGGGTTGGTGTCCTGCCAGGTAAAGTAGTCGTGGGNCAGTTTTCCAGTTAGAATGATAAATTTGTCCGACAGTGTCATTCGTCTAGAGGAGGGGACCATGATCAGCATTTGCAAGCAGGTCACACAGGTAATTCCAAATTTTCCAGAATATTCTGGAGTAGAACAAATATAATGTCATCTACCAGAAGTACTGGATGAAATGCTAGTACAAATAAAATAAATCTTAACTGGCGACAGGAGAAGGCTGTCTTTGAATTACTGCAGAAAAATAGGGATGCCTTCGCATGTGGACCAAATAACCTTAGGACTTACGTGACCTGCCACCACATTGATACAGAAGATGCCAGGCCCATAAAGCAGCCAGCAAGACGACTGCCACTAGCTTCGCATGAGGCAGTTGAAGGAATTCTGAAGGAAATGAAGGATCTAGCTAGATGTGATAGAACCATCAGTTTGTCCATGGTCGTCACCCATTGTACTTGTTAAGAAGAAAGATTGCTCGCTAATGTTTTGTGTAGATCATCGCCAGCTTAATATTAATAATGTGACAAAGAAAACTCTTATTCGCTTCCAAGGATAGATGAGACATTAAACAGCCTAGCAGGTTCACAATGGTTTTCTACTTTGGATATGAAGAGTGGGTACTGGCAGTGCGAGGTGGCCCCCGAGGACCAAGAGAAAGGAACATGGCATTTCAAAGCTATGCCTTTTGGGCTATATAATGTCCCTGCTACCTTCAAATACCTAATGGAAAAAGTCCTGCCTTTAGATATGTCAGGTTTACCTAGATGACATTTTTGTGACAGGAAGGACACTTGAACACCTATTATGCTTAGACTCTGTATTTCAGAAAGTGGCTGCATCCAACTTGAAACTGGTTTCTAAGATGTGCCACCTGTTTAAATTGAAATAGACTCAGAGAAGACCAAAGCGATAAGAAATTGGCCGACACCAACTCAAAATATTTGGAGTGCTGAGTTTTCTGGAATTATGTGCCTACTACCGTCAATTTGTACCTGGGTTCTCCAGGATTGCCAAGCCACTACTAGAACTAGCAGAGGCGAAAAGGAGATTTCATGGCACTACTGAGTGTGAAGATGCTTTAAGTAAGCTAAAGAAAATTCTAATATTTCCACCAGCCCTGGGTTTTCTGAAAAGTGAGAATGTATTCATTTTGGACACTGATGCTAGCGATGTAGGCATTGGAGCTGTGTTATCTCAAGTTCAAGATGGGAAGAAATGACCACTAGAATACTTCAGTAAGGTATTGCATAAGCCTGAGAGAAATTACTGTTTTACACACCGGTAGCTTCTGGCCACGGTGAAGGCAATTTCAAAGTTCTACCCCTACCTTTATGTAAGACATTTTATTCTAAGAACCGACCATGTTTCATTATGCTGGCTACTAAATTCCAAGAACCCCGAAGGTCAAATAGCCTGGTGGATACATCATCAAGAATATGATTTTGAAATACAGCACAGATCTGAATGCCTTCACAGCAATGCAGATGCATTGTCTAGGAGGTTATGTGAGCCATTTTGTCGTCATTGCAAATGCCAGGAAGAAAAGAGTGGCGAATCGCCAAAGGTACAGAGAAAAATAATTCAATGTTTTGTATCTTGTGGTGGGTAATCTACAGTGATGAAGGTCTTAGGAAAGATCAGCTGAATGATCTCACTTTGCAGCCATTATTAAAGTGGAAAGAAGCTGGCTGCCAGCCAAAATGGGTAGAGATATCTAGTCTGAGGATAGCAGTAGTCACAGCAAACTGGGTATAATGAAATTTCCTCATACTGAGGAATGGCATAATTTACAGAAACAGAGAAAGTAGTGATGGATAACACACACATTTATAGTTGGTCTATCCAGAATGCAGGGTTCCAGAAGTCTTAAAGGAACTGCACAATGCAGCAGCCAGTGAGCACTTTGGTGTTAATAAGACCCTCGACAGTTAGACTGAGATTCTACTGGTTTAATTGTCGGGAGGATGTTGAGAAATGGTTCCGATTGTGCGACACCTGCACTGCGAGGAAGGGCCCAAGGACCAGAGGACAAGCTCACCTCCAGAAATACAATGTTATAGACCCATTCGAGAGGATGGCAATAGATATTCTGGGCCCCTTCCCTGTCACAGAGTGGTAATCGGTATCTACTGGTGACCTGAGGTCATTCCCCTCCGAAACGAAGCACGAACTGTGACCGATGCACTTATAGAACATGTTTTCTCGAGGTTTGGGGTGCCACTAGATTTCCATTCTGATCAGGGAAGAAACTTTAAAGCAGTGGTTTCCCAGGAGGTGACGAAAATTACTAGGAATACAGCTTTACACCCTCAGCCGGATGGAATGGTCGAGAGGCTTAACCGCACTCTTGATCATTACCTGTCAATCTTTGTAGCAGACAATCAAAACGACTGGGATTCAAAGGTGCCATTGTTTCTTCTAGCTTACCGCTCAGCAGTTCATGAGTCCACAAGGGTAACACCATCAGGGATGCTGTTTGGAAGAGAGCTAGTAGTACATGTTTTGGTCTAAGTAACTATTTTATTCAAGAATTTTACTCTCACGAATAACAACTTTTATTTTTGTAATGCTGTTATGCTTAATTAAAATATTTTTTTGCAAACACATACCTTACAATTCTCAAAAACGCAAAGCCTTTTATTGACACATGACCGTGAACTAACGAACGATAATATCCACACCAGACAGGCGACAGTCAATTCTCATTTGTTTACTATACTACAACATTATAGGGCCATACAACATGGCATCAGACGTAAACAAAGGGAGAAAACGCCTGGTATTTAATATATTTTTTCTCCCATTTCTACTTGATGTACTACTACGCCCTCGTACATATCAAATAGGTAAGCAGTGCAAAACCCATATATATATATATATATTTTATACGTCTACTGTGCTTCCTTCAGAAAAGACCCTATTCTGTAAAAAAAAAGAAAACATACCTGTCATATAATGTAAACCACAACATTTTTATGAAACATAAAGGCAATTTCTCGTTGGCCATACAGGCACCATCTTTTAATTAAACATTACCATTTTAGAGATTAGGCCAGTGCAATTACGGCAAGAAAACACTTTTACTTAATGCTGAAATTATTTTCATGCACAAAACATGTACTTTAGTCGCAAATTGCCTAGTATGTTATGGTTCTTAACTATGTTTAGGCACTTTCACGCTTTGTTTTTTCACTTGAACTATTCGTAGGTATCTTATCAGGAGTACATTTTGTTGTATTTTTGCGTAGTGGAACTATGCAACACTTACTGGTGTTTGATGAGACAGCAATAACATAAAATTTTTTTTCAAAACCACAAAATACAATAAAATTTTCAAATGCACACTTTACCCGCTCAGGCATTTGCATGTAAACAACAAAGCGTGTTATTCTCGAGTTATAACACACATAAATAAAGGACCACAATGTTAGTCTTAAAATTTATTATACTATCAGGCAGTAGGTAGAAAACTGTAGGAAAAATTCATGTTGGGCGGTATGGTCCCCCTCATGTAATATGTTCACACATAATGACTTATTGTATCAGATGGACATATAGAGGTATACAGACTTTGTGCGCATCCTTTTTTTTTTTTCACTGAATATTAGCGAGTAAATTATGTTAACTTTACAGTCTTATTTTTGTCGTCGAGTTGTATTTGTAGCCTTGCTCTTTCCAAAACTTCATTTTTATTTCTCGTAATTTATGCTGTTTGTCTTAATGATGTTATAAGTGTTAGGTACTAACCAAACAATGCATTATCCATAAGTTCACACACCCTGACAAACGCAAATCAACTGTCTCTCTGAACGATGCTCACGGCTATCCGTTTAATTTGTTACTTAATCGTTTTATTAATTTTAACGACAGGCTAAAATTATAGTAAATATTTAAAAGCATTATTAAACATGAAAAAATGTGTTCAATAAAAGCGCGGTAATGTGATACAAAAATGTGGAACATGTTCTGTTAAACAATGGATTTCGAAGTTTCAGTTTTGGCAGCACTGTCAAACTCAGGAGAAACCGTTTAGTGCGAGAACAGCGCCCAGCTTTCTTTGATTTAGAGAGTCGGACTCCTCACGGTTACACCCATCTCTCTCTAACTGAGGCAAATAACCCTCAAGACCCTTACACAATAGAAAACTTTAGAAATTGACGTCACGTTTCCTTTCCTTTGACTAAACCACCAATACAAAATTACAATTGTAAAGTCAAAGTTCAGACAATTGAAAATTGGTTCTGCAGGTTTTCTAAAAATGTGTAAATCATTATTATATTATACAAGAATGCATTTTAAGTACCTGTTTTAAAATATTAAAAGTTTATTTCAAATCAAAACTCTCACTTGTTTACTTAATTCAAAAATATAAATTCATGTATTTCCTCTTCACATTATATTAGTTTGCCATTTTATTTAATTTAGACAAGCTTGGTTTAATATACTGAGATGAAAATCGCCCTATGATAAAATAACACTCATGCTACATAACCTCCGTTAGAGTCTCGGCAAAATGACTGCTTGGCTTTGACTTCAGTTTCAACTTGAAGTACAGTCAAATGTTAAAGTATTTGCTTCTGTTGGTAAAAGAGTATAGGAAAAAATAACCCGATACAAAAAAATCAACCCTTGTATCCTGATTATAAATTATTTTAATATAAAGAGGTATCTTAATTTGTAATCTAAACAATAATTTTGCTTGCTATATGTTTCGTATTAATAAATACAAATTAGTGATTAATACAGTGTTTATATATATATATATATATTCAAACCCAGGTAGCTACCCCTAAATATTGTTACAAAATTGTGAAAAAAATACTGAAATAGTTTCTTAGGGTAGAAAATAAAATAAGATGGTGACCCGTAAAAAATTAAAAAAATTTTCTTTTGACCCATATAAGGACCACCCTTATATAATATATATATAAACACACACACACACACTTGTTCCCACAAGTGCCTTCTATCACTTTTGTTTTCGATGATGTCCCTAAGTAATCACAGTATGCGTGAATATTATCAAGAAACCCCTAGTATACATGTTTAACAAATACCTAACACAGAGTATATTTACAAATAGCTTAAAAATAGCCTAAACTATCCCTTTACATAAAAATGGGGTTTGTAACCTCATTAAAAATACAGACCATTAGCTGTTAACTAAATTCTTTAAAAATTATTCTGATTTACACAATATAATTTTGGCCAAATCAATATGGATTTACCAAGGGTAACCCAATAGAGCAGACTCTACATATTCTCTGTCTCATGTAACTTGGCAAGATTTTGACATTTCCGAACTTTTCATTTATGTATCCTTTCGCTATCAGCTGGTGTGTCAAGTTGAGGCTGTTTATTTTATCAACACACTGTCAGCTAATCCACTTGCCATTTTACTGTAACGCTAAATAAATTTTAAGGTATTTTAGAGTGGTATCTGTCTAAAAAAAATTCACAGGTTATAAAAGGAAAAATTTAAAACCTTGCAAAAAATTTAATATTTGCTCACTTTTTTAATTTGTCTGAGACAGCGAATTTGGGTTAACATTGGCGAGATGGTAGTTGCAGTTCTTATCACACTTTGGACGTCATAGCTAATATAACAAACTAAAGGTAATTCGGGAAACTTGATTAACAACGCACTTTTATTCGCCAACTCCTCACCAACGACTATTGCAAAGCAGTAATTCTGCTTTTACTGATACTAAACAGTTCTAGTTAGAAATATGTGACTTGTAAGAATTGCTTAAAAACTATTCACACAAGTCCCACTTTCTCAGTTTTATTTATACAATAAACTAACAACACGGAAACAATGAAATGGGTTTATGGGAGAATAACATGGCGATTAATGGACGTAGACGAACGATTACAGGCCCAATAGAAATTACTAGCAATCAAAATCCCTGTACACGAAATATATGGTACTTTCAAAACTACGCAGAGCTCACAGAAAATTAAAACTATTGGTATCCGTTCGTAAATTTGTTATTTTAAAGCTATTTTTTGTGTGACTAGCAATGCTTCGGGAAAGAGCGGACAGATGGCGTGCATGGCAGGGCGAGTTGTGAGCTCAACAGATAGCAGCACGTTGGCCTGCTCTTGATCCCGTCTTTTTAAAAGTTGACTTTTCTTCTATTACTGGCTCGAAACGAAACGAATTTGAAATATATTTCGTCAAATTATTACAAAAAATAATTCAATAATACCATGCAATATTTCTGTATGCTTTTGGAATTAATATCAAGCATGCATGGAAAGTATGGATGGAGAGAGGGGATACAATGATAAAAGAACTCTCAAGGTTTTAAAGTTGCATTTAATTTGGATATGGATCATTTTATTGTGCATGTTGTGTCTTTGAGATTAAATGATACACGAACACTACAATTGATATTACATAGAATATATATATATATATATAAATATATTATCTTATATCTTGAATTTACATAACTTCTATACCAAAACACATTTCATAACACACTGTTGATACGAGCAAGATCCAGTTGAACACAAGTCACCACAGAGATTTTACACAACTCTGAAACACTCGCGCTATCAAGAGTTTCACACAACTCCGCGATACTAGCGCTATAAAGAGGCATTTTAGTACATTACAATTCTCCCACACTGTATGGGACAATACATAACTTTAATGAAAAACTTAAACTAATGCTGGACATAGTCTTGGAATCTCACAGGGGGTCGGTGAGCCCGCTCCGACCGGCGAAGCAGCTTCGGTGGTTTTTGCTGGTCCGGCTTTTCCATCGGTTCCTCCTCCGGTTGTTGGGGAACTGATCATGGTGGTGCATTAACTGGGTCCATTCGCGGCACTTCAAAAGATATTTGAATAGGATTGGCAAATGTAACCTCCTTGTGTGAACCTGTTTCCGCATCTGCTTGGTCTGAATCAGATTGCTGTGTCCTTGGGGAAGGTACCAATGTCCTCTGTAATTGATTAATATGGCGTTTCAGGCAATGCCCATTATCCAGTTCAATCATGTAATGAACACGTCCCAGTTTCTTCAGTATCATTCCGAATTTCCATGTTGGTCTCTCCGACTGGTATCAGCGAGCCTTCACCAGCTCTCTTACATTGAAGTTTCGAGCTGCCGGAAAAGTCGGTTGTAGCTGGTGTTGATGAGCCTGTGGAGGACGTATTTTGTCAAGTTGGATAGAAAATTCTCTATTGAGGTATAATTCGGCTGGGCTGGATTTGCATGCAAGTGGGGTTGCGCGGTATCTCATCAGGATTTCATGAAGTTGTTCTTCAATTGGTAGTCCTGTGCTTACTTGAGCCTTGGTTTGGACTTGATCGTCTGCACAGCTCATTCAGCAAGTCCGTTAGACGCTGGATGACCTGGTGCCGAAATTTTTGTATAATCCCCACAAGTGTGCAGTAGTTTTCCTTGCTCTGAAATATCGTTGTGTTGTCTGATACAAGGCAGCAGGATAACCATTGCGACTAAATATTTCTTTAAGGTGCAACAATGTTGACTTTGATGTTAAAAGCCTGGTTTTCGATTTTCACCTCTATCTATTTGGATTTGGCATCCACTACGATTAGAAAATACCAATTGCGGTACGGTCCCATGTGATGAATGTGGACTCGATCAAAATTGTTTGTCGGTTGGTCCCAATGGTGGGTTGGAACTTTCTTTGGCGATTTTTTCACAAATGCACATTCCGGACACGCTTTAACCAATTTTTTAATGTCTCGGTTGATATTGAGTAATGTTATCTGCAGATGGCGAATGCAAGATCTACCAAGTAATTGTGTGTATTTATCTGGTACTACGAACATAACTTCAGTTGATTTTATATTTTGATAGTGTACAGGTACTTTAACTATTCCCATTGAATTGAAAATCCCTGCGGTGTAAGACCGGAACTGGATATGTGGGTTGAATATGTGCATTTAAATTCAATTTATAAAATTCACTTTCAGGTAAAAGAGTATGACCAACGCCTGAGTCAACTTCGAATTTTTGAAATTATCCTTCTGATATTACTGTTACAAAATATTTCTGTGTGTCGGTTGACTCCTTTGAATAAACGTCAACAAGTGTATTCATACTATAGAATTCAATATCCTGATCACAGCTATCATCAATGTAATTCGTACTTTGATGTGGTTTTGTTCCCTTTGAACTGTTAGAACGCTGATTCCGCAGAAGTGTTTTGATACAGACTTTCTACATGGCCAGTTTTTGAACATGCTGAGCATTTTAACTGTTCATAATCAATTTCGCAATTCTTCGATAGGTGATTATTTTTAGCGCATCTGAGGTATAACCCATTAATACCAAGCTTGTAATAATTGATCCTTGATTTTGAGCAATTCCGAAATTGTGATTTAGAATTTGAAAAGTTTTGATAACGTTCCTTTGAACTTGATCTTGCATTTGATTGTTCTCGTTCACAAGAGCTACGCAATCTTGATATTCTATTAAAATCTGGATTTGCGGGGGTGTTAGATGGATTTGATGTGGTAATTGATAGTTCTTTGTTATCAATCTTAAATGTTTCAAGTGCCATCGCTTTATCTACTGCTTCTTGAAAAGTTAGATCATTTGACATAAGTAGCTGTTCTCTGATTGATGTATCTCGTATTCCACATATAAATTGTGGTCTGAGAAATATATCAGCTATTGATTTACTACATACACATTTCAATTTGCACGCCATGATATATTGATGTAATATAGCAACGTACATTTATATACTCTGTGTTTTAAGACTGTACACATGAAAGAAATCTTTGCTGTTCCACAATGATATTGCGTTTTGGGTCGAGATGTTTGCTTAAAATCTGTTTGATTTCATTATAAGTGAGATCCGTTACTGGTTTTGGAGTGCTTAAATTTGATCAACGCGAGTATATTTTTGCACCAATTGAATTGAGCCATACTTTTGCACAGAGTATTTGATTAGATTTTACATTTTTTATTTCAAGGAAATTTTCAAACTGTTCGATATATTGATTAAAACTCTCTTTTTCAGAATCAAATAATTCAAAAGTTGGGAGAAGTATCGTATTACTTTGATTTGTGGACGGTTCTGGTTGTTCGGTTTGATTTCTCTGCATGACTGCTGTCATGGTTTGCAAAAACCTTTCAAATTGATTTGCATCCATTCTGGATCCACAAGGTTGTTATTAGAAATATTTAACAACCTACAGTTTGTAGATGGCGTCGATAAAATCTGATGCCAAACGAAGCGTTGTTTTGACCAGAACTAACCTCAGACGACACACCAAGTATTTGATCCCATCCTCGTCTCCATTTGTTGTCTCTTGGAGATTAAATGATACACGAACACTACAATTTATATCACATAGAATATATATTATCTTATATCTTGAATTTACATAACTTCGATATCATCACATTTCAAAACACA
Source organism: Clitarchus hookeri (assembly GCA_002778355.1). Taxonomy (NCBI): domain Eukaryota; kingdom Metazoa; phylum Arthropoda; class Insecta; order Phasmatodea; family Phasmatidae; genus Clitarchus; species Clitarchus hookeri. The sequence goes on along the minus strand of NQII01000237.1, from coordinate 137,325 downwards.
CTGTTGATACGAGCAAGATCCAGTTGAACATCAAGTCACCACAGAGATTTTACACAACTCTGCGACACTTGCGCTATCAAGAGACGTTTTAGTACATTACAGTGACACCTATACATTACTACTTTATCACGAAGTTCAGTTTGTAACTCTAACAACTGCTGTTTTGTGACCACGTAAAATAAAATGTATTAATTAATCTAGGAACTCTTTCTTATCGCATATTTTTTGCTAGTATGATGTGCGTCAGCAGTGCACTCAGAATAGCCAATGTAATATTAACTTTTGTTCGTTCCTGCATCAGCTGATACAAGATTATGTAAATGGCACTTTGTTTGTTTCGTATACGTCGAGTTGCCACTCACTGGCAGTCATAATCTTGCCAAGTTATAGGAGATGGACAATACTTTGATAAATAATGTTTACACTCATCTTGATAATAAATTGCAGGGCACATGCATACTTACCGGCCTTTCTAAAGCTTCTGATTGTGTTAATTATGCTATTATTTTATAAATACTAGATCATTATGAAGTAGCATAAGGGAAGTCGCAAATGATCTATTAAAATAAAATTGTGATTCTTAGGGCGATTAGCTTAAAGTGGCATTCGTGGACTTTAAAGGCTCCTGTAATATTTGTATTTAATGCAAAAACCTACAAAATATCATAAAATAACAGTAAGGACAAGTGTGTAGGTATATACCAGCTCTATTGGTGTCAAATATTTTTTGGCGTAAACAAACTGCAATTCAAAGTGTGACTCACTTGAAAGACTGCATTCGCGGATTTGAAAAGCGTCTGTGAAATTTTTGTACTACATAACCCAATAAAAAAACTATAGAATGCACAGGTAGAAACACGTGTATATATCTGCTCTCATATATATAGATATACGACCTATAAGTATACTACAGAAGGGCGTAACCATCCGTGAAAGTTTAGCTGAAGCAGATACTTACTGCTCATAACATAGCCTGAATCAGAGACAAATCTCAGAGTTTCTGGATAACGCATTATTGAACGACGATGTGCAAACAAATGGTTGCGGATATCAACCCCTATGCCATAAAAACAGATAGACTGGAACCACACATGTGCGTTTACAAATATATGGGCTGTTCATGGTAAAATGAGCACTTTTGAGGCCCTAGTTACTTTTTCCTATTAGCCATTTTCTATCCTTTAAACACCTTTTTAAACTAATATTGCCATATCTGTATGATGAAGAAGAACACTATATCTGGAAAACTTATTGTGGATGTAATTGGGTCAACATAGGGAATAAAAATAAATAAATAAATTAGCAAACAATATTTGAGTTACATTTTGTTGAAATGCACAAATGAGATTCCAATCTATTTGTTATTATGGAAGGAGGGTTGATAAATGCACTCAATTTTTTATGGTTTGCATATTGTCATTAAATTATGCATTTCCACAAACTCTGGGATTTCTCTCTTTCTTTCAGGCTGTTTACTAGCAATAAATGTCAGCTTCAGCTAAACTTTCAAGTGTGGTTACATTCAGGAAAAGACTTGGGCTGAAATATATATATATATATATAAACCTGTTTTTTTTTAATGAGTCACCTGCAAAACTGTATGCTAGTGCTAAACCATTCATACTGTGATTATTTTAATACTCTGTGGTGATTTTAATACTCTGTGATGATTTTAATACTGGCTTTCTATTGGACTGTAGTTTATTATAAAATAGACTTGATTTATACATTAAAGTTCTTCAAAGCAGACAATAACATTCCCAACTCTTGTTAGGTACCATAAATTCTGTAATGAAAACTGATTACACTTCTCTTAATGAATTAAATGCAGAAAGGACTAAAACAGGTGCAGTACTACTAAGCCATACTTTACATGACAACTTTATGACTGATGCTGGTGTATTTCCTCATAGACTAAAGGTGGCAGTAATTAAACCTACATAAAAGGGTGATAATGATATAACACTTTGTAGAACAAATTTACCTCCATCACTTTTTTGATTCCTGAAAAAGTAATATACATAAGACTATCTCTGCACTTCGACTCACACAACATAATGTCCCCCTCACCATTTGGATTAAGAACAAGTTTATTAACTGCAAATACTACATACTACATTTTACATTAAAAAAATCAAATTAAATGTAAAATTCTAGCAGAATTTTGTGATTTATAAAAATTGTACCTACAATATATTTTTGTCTAATATGCTTTGCTGTAACATACTAACTTGTTAGACTGACGTAACATAGGATTTATGTTTTTTAGGACCTTCTTTAAGTTCTTTGGAAGTGGATGAGGTAGGTCTACTGAGAATTTTTTTAATGTTAGTCTTTTTTGCTAAAATTCATTGTATCGTACAATTATTGTATCCTACCATGAATTTCCTACACAGCGTAATAAGAAAATAATGCTAGTGTGTAAAATTATAAATAATTGTATACAAATTAATATTTGTAAATTGATATAAATACCAATTAAGTTAAAATTAATATTTTGTTTGTGGATCCAAGAAAATTAGCTAAAAAGATGATCACAAGTCAATTATTTTTGCCTCAAACTTATTAATTAATATCCTACATAGAACAATGAAATAACAATGGAATTGAAAGAGATTTCATTATAAAATTTTTAATTTCCTACAAGTAGGCCTATTAAAGAAGTTGTTGCATTTATTATGCAAATTAAAAAATAAAATACAGCACTGGCTTGGTTAATATTATTATAAAAAGCTGTGCAAAATACTGCCAATTCTTTAATATGCATTATAATTAAATCTCTTGGATGGTATCTTTTTTAACTATCTCAAAATATTTGTTTTTACTTTTTAAAAAAAGGGGCACAAAGCTAATGTTGAAAATGACATGCCATTGCTTTATTAACTATTTTTCAAAACAATACAGAAACAATTATGAAAAATAGGTTAATGGAATACCTAAAAAGCTAACTTTCTATAGTTCCCTCAAACAATTTCCTAGGTAAAAATTCACACTAGCTGCTGTCAATGACTTCAATACTTTTAATTAATTCTATTGGCAACAATAACTTAACCATGGATGTGTTCTTAGATTTGTCCAAGGCGTTTTACACTGTATTAGAGACCAAAAAATGTATTCTTTAAGCATCCGAGGGTGTGCCAACAACTGGTTTAAATCATATTTACTGAGTAGAACACAAAAACTAGAAATACAGTTTCTAATAAAAATATAACATCAATAATTACTGCACGCATACAAGACTTATTATTGTTATGAGTTTCTCAAGGTAATGTATTGGGACCAATTTTGTTTCCTATTTTTGTAAATAACATTGAGCTAAGTCTGAACATTGGGAAAATAATGTGTTATGCAGATGACACCTCAATTCTAGTCTCGAGAGACAATATTGACAACTTAATTTACAAATCTATTATGGTATTATGTCATGTTAACAGCAGACTGTCCTGAAAACAAACTTTCATTATTCTTAGAAAAAATACTATGTATGCTTTTTAAATACTTTAATAATTTTGATGACTTACAGGTGGTATCAGGTAACCATGATGTAATATTTTTACGTATTTGGCTAGATAAAAATTTGAATTGGAATTGTCATGAAAATACGACTAATTAAGTTATCCAAAAAACAAACTCGCCTTTCGACACAATAAAAATATTGAACATTTATGATTCTGGGTCTTGTGAAACTGGTTATTTTGATCTGAGTACTGTAATTGAAACATGTCTTACAGTTTTATTTTTGGGGTACCATACCAGTGTGAGCAAACTACAAAAAATTTTTGTTTTACACAAAATATCAATTAGAATTATCTGCAACAAACCACCTTTTACATATTCCAAAGGATTATTTCAAGGTACTAAAATTTTACCTTTGCTGTTTTTCTTTGTGTATTATTGTGATAAACATACATAAAATTAATCTTGTTTGGCACAAATAGCAACTTTCAAAATTACAACAGCAGACACAAATGACTGTAGGCCTATAAATGCAGACAATCTCTCTGAAGCCTATCCATTATTCACGAATGAAATGGACAACCATTTGAAATTAAAAATGTAAGAAATACTAGGCATGATTGTTTAAAAAAATATACTTTTAAACTTCTGTTAGCTAAATTATACCACAGTATTAAAGCATATCAGGACAAGTCTTTGGAATGAGGAATATGTTGTTTTGTTTAGTATTTCATTTAATTATATCTTGTATAATCTTTGTATAATTGTTTATATTATAATTTTTTGCTTCTATAGGGTATTTAATGTACCTATTCAATCTTTGACATGCCCTAAAAGAATGTATATTGTTCTTCTAGGTAGGATGTAGCCAAAGGATTTGGGGCAGATGGTTTCAACCATCTCCAAAATTTTAGTTTACTTTTGTTTAGCTGTGTTGCGAAAAATTCTTGAAGATTCCTCTTTGTACAGAAATTTTTTTAACAGCTGACACAGATGAGATGGACATTTCACTGATAAACATGCATAAGTTTTACAATTGAAACGTTGTGCTAATCACAAAATGGGGAAAAAAAAATTACAACAATAATCTAACTTGATACTTGCTATGGAATTGTGTGCCAGAAAGAAAGTGTTTCTTTACTCCACAGCCTGGCAGTTCTTGGGTGGCATGATGCAGGAGAAGGAAACCGGTAATTATCTAGTGTAGGGGCTTTTCTGTATAAAAAAAAACAACCCCCCCCCCCGGAAAAGTAGTATATTTCCACTCTACTAATTACGCAGAACAAGAATATACTAGGGGGCATTAACGTCAGACCAATTTCGTTATATGTGACCACCTAACCTAACTGAACCTAACCCCACGACGAGTGAATCACTATTTTACATTTTTAAACTAACCTAGAATTGTAAGGTGTTAATCTAACCTAGGGTAGTAGGGATTTAAACTAACCTAGGATAGTAGGGTTTTAAACTATGCTAGAATTTGAGGTTAATCTAGGATTTTAGGGTTTTAGTAACAGTTAAACACACTGGCAATCTATGAATCAATTCATCTAGGTAGGCGACCCATTCAACTGCAGTGCATTTTACCTCAATCGACAAAACATGACGATTTAATAAAACATAAAGGAACCCCCGCCACATAGACAAATATTACGCGCAGAAGAACTCGTTCTTGCACCCTCCAATCTTAAATCACAAGCCTTCGCACAGTAGGGATTAGGACGTCACAACTCACAATCGCTAAAAACACATCCACACTATCTGGCTTCTGAACTGATACTAATAGCTTCTCAACGTCAACATAAAATCCAGTGACAAAGACGTATACAGTAAACAGCCAATAAGGTGACTGCACGATGTGCATTTGTTCACATCACTAATGCATTACTTCACCAAATATTAAGGCGTCCGATGTAAAAAAAGAGCCGGCCGCTCGTACTATTAACTATTTTATTAAATAGGTTCTATTTATTTTAACATTACGCCCTCCTGAATATCTGCAGCTGGTAGGTAGCAAGGGAATCAGCGATGCGCAGCCATTAAACATGGCAACTGACTTAAACATAGGGACAGAAGTGCTCGTACTTTTGACAAATTTTTAAAATATGTTCTACTTATTTTAATATCAAGCCCTCTTCAATATTAAAAAGGTAAGCTGTGCAGAACCTATTAATGCTACTTTCGTTGGTCTAGGACATTTCCTTCAGAAAAGCAGTGACACCAGATAATTACTAGGAAACCTATTAGGTGGCTAATTTCTCCATTGTGATTTCAAAAAGTTTCATCTTCAAAAGGAGGAGTGCTATAGTTGCACAGTGATGGCTTTCCATGTGTCTCCAGCTGAGCAGTGTGTGACCCATGTAGTTTATTCAGTACATACATATAATTATTTTTAATGTATGTAGTTAAAATTTTCTGTTTATAATAATAACAGAAAATCATTAGGAAAATCGGTGTTCCCAGCTGCCTCTGGGCAAATTTAATGTTGCACTGTATACTACAAAGTGATGAATGCACAAATGCAGAGGATACACAATTAACATCTACACTGTTTATTTTGAGGCATTAATGTATTATTTGCTTTAAAGGTATTAAAAAGAAAAACAATTTTTAAATGGTAATTATTAAGTTTAGGGGCTTTTCTGAAAAACACAATAAAAATTCAAAATTATTATATATTTCTACTCTACTAATCACGTACAACACAAATATACTGGGGGCGTAGCTTTAAAATAAGTACAACATATTTTAAAAAATTGAACAAAATTGCGAAATGAACAGTATAGCCAGTTTGTTTACGTTTCTGAATGAAACGTCCTAGACCAACAAAAGTTGCATTAATGGGTTCTGCACAGCTTACCTTATTCATATTCATGAGGGTGTAATGTTAAAATAAGTAGAACATATTTTAAACTTGCGAAATATGTTTGTTTACGTCTATTAACGTCAGAGGAATTATACCAGCCCCCTACCTAGGTGAGTCAATTTACATTCTTTTGGTGTGTTTTACGGTTCCTTTAAATCCCTACAATCCTACATTCGTACTTTAGTGTAAAACCCAAACATCCTACGTTAGTGTAAAACTCAAACATCCTAGGTTAGCGTAAAACCCTACTATCCTAGGTTAGTGTAAAACCCAACAATCCTAGGTTAGTTTAAAAATGTAAAATAGTGATTCGCCCATCGTGGGGTGGGGTTAGGTTCTGTTAGGTGGGCACATATTACGAAATTAGTCAGACGTTAATGCCCCTAGTATATTCGTGTTCTGCATCATTAGTATAGTAGAAATATATCATAATTTTTAATTTTTATTGTGTTTTTCAGAAAAGCCCGTAAACTTAATAATTACCCAAACAAACATATTTCGTAAGTTTTTTAANCTTCAATATCAACTAGGTAAGCTATGCTGAATTCATTAAAACAACTTTTGTTGGCATAAAACGTTTCGTTCATAAACGTAAACAAACTGTCAGAAACAGTCATCTCACAAACTTGTTCAATTTTTTTAAATATGTTGCACTTATTTTAAAGCGATGCCCCTAGTATATTCGTGTTCTGCATCATTAGTAGAGTAGAAATATATCATAATTTAAAATTTTTATTGTGTTTTTCAGAAAAGCCCCTAAACTAGATAATTACCAATTAATATACTTCTGGTATGTTTTACTGTTCCCTAAAATTCTAGAGTAAAATAAAATTGTATGTTAAATTAAAACCCTACAATCCCAGGTTAGAATAAAGGTTAGATTAAAACCCTACAATCTCAGGTTAGATTAAAATCCTACAATCCTAGGTTAGATTAAAAATGTAAAATATTGATTCACTCATCGTAGAGTTAGGTTAAGTTAGGTTAGGTGGGCACATATTACGAAATTGGGTGGACAAATGTTAAATTGAGGCGTTTTTTTTGTGGGTGTATTTTTAGTGTTTTTACCCCACAATTTCCCTGATCTTCATAGCCATCCCTACTATCATTTTTGTGGTTTGTAAGCATAATACGTTAATGCTGCTAGTAAATTTGTGTTCTGTGTAATTAGTAGTCGAAATATAATACTTTTCAGGTTTTTTTCTTCAGCAAAGCCACTATTATTGATAAGTGGTAAACTGCGCAATGGAAATTACAAATGAACATATCAGTAGGAACTACTGCAGACTTGCAGGAAATATAACATAGGAGTATAAGAATATTGAGTGTCAATGCTGACCTCAAAATAAAAATCTATGTAGTTTCTGATGCATTTCCTTTCACTACTTTTGTTACATGGACTTCAGGACTTCTGGATAATTACCCAGAACTTTATCAGGTAGTCGTAATACAGGAACTTAATGCTATTATTTATAAGTAACTTATATTGTAATATTGACGAGTTCTATATCCTATGACTTTGTCGTATATGGGATCTACGAAACAAAATGAAATAAATAAATAAAATAAAATACAATTTTCGGGATTTTCTTTGTCAGTTTTTATAAAAAGCAGCGATTTTAATCAATTGCCCCCAGACATCCCTACAGTAAATGCCCTACAGAGTACAGTGTTTCTTACAGTGTACGAAATAACAAATACATTGTTCTACCAACAGAGCTTGAAAATTTCTGATGTGATAAACAAAGTAGCCTACCTGGTATCATCCTAACATACCTACCGAACTCAGTACCGTTAATAAGTGTATGAACCTTAAATAATCTGTAAAAATTCGTTCATCATTACTAGTACACATCAAACACTAGTCATTATACCTTGCAAGTTCACCAACAAGGTTAAATCCAAAGTTCAAATTAATATCACCCAACTTAAACCGTTCACCTGACAATTAAATTATGCATTATTAAAAATCAACGCAACCTTGAAATAATAATTTCATTCGACCTAAAACAAAATCATGAAATTGAATTGCTGTAAAAATTAGAAATTCCTGTAGTTGGTGTCAAAACAGTTAATAGCAGTTCCCCAAATTACATAAACCATATGTCATTAGTGTGTATCGGAATAAAAATATTAGGCACTAAACTAATTTTCTGTATCAACAGTTCGTCCTACTAACATACAGTTATTCAATTTTTATAAAAGATTCAAACCACAAGAACTCTCATACCTGTCAACAACGCAGCGTGCCTAGCAACCAATGACTATCTGCACCAATGTACGGCCGTGTCTACTGCTATAGTACAGGCGGAGACAGCAGCGCTCGTGATATTTGAGTAGCTGAGGAAGAAACAACTTCGGTCACTTCAAAATTTAATTAATTCGAATATTCTCACCCTTCTACAGATGTAAAAGCTGTAACTGCCGGAACAGAAACGGCTCCTGCCAGTTTGTTTTAATGGTGCAATTGATAAATGACGCCTGATTATTCAATATCTAATATACTGGCAAATCTATAGTAAGAATAAAGGCCGAGAAATAAAACCTGACATAGGCCATCTGCCAGAATCCAGACCACTTTTGTCATTCTTGTAAACTTGGCTGGGCGCCAACTCAAAGACGATTAAAACATGGTCAAAATTACCAGTCGGTTCACGACTGGAAGAAACATTTGAAAACCAACCTTTGAAAAAACACCCTAGCCGTTAGCTACATGCATTTAACATTACAAACAGCGGCGAGAGCGAATACAGTTATGCCGTTAGATTACCAGCACAAAGAGAGAAAACACTTCCAAAGTTTTAACGTAATTGTTAGTTTATCGCTTACAAATGGGCGTCGAAAATACTTGTATCTTATTATGCCAATTATTAATGACGTGAGGCTAACATATTTAGATTTCAACATTTCGTGCATAGTCGCTTGATCACGATGAAGGTGAAAGTAATGCAGCCATTTGTTTACTAACCTTCGTTCCTTGTGTTGTGGTTGACACACGTGCCAGAGAATTTGTCCGATTATCTTGTTTAACCTATAATAATTCATTTATTTGTCTTGATTTACTAATATCCGCTCTTTATTATTTGGTTTTTAATAACGTATGATTTTAATTTGTGCTCACTTTCTCGTTCTAATGATTCCTTTTGTTTCTGAAACCTGTATAAGAGATTACTCCTAGTGCGTTCTCACATGTTTAATATTTTTTAAATTTATTTCAGGTTTTCTTAAAATTTTATTTACTGTATTTTACGTTGTATGTTGTGGTAGTTTTTGTGTGCAGCCATGAGTTCTAGCAAGGTGAAGAAAAGAGAAGTCACCACTCATCAATGCCAACAGGACATCATTAATCTCACCGAATCGTTGTATTCACTTATTAGACGAGGGGAAATGAAACCCTGCAATGTCGCAGAAAGAGCAGCAGAAATGTTGAAACTCTCCAGATCCACAGTGCTAAGGTATGTTAAAATATCTGTAGTATTAACCATTGTGTTTGCAAGTTGTGTGTGTTAAGGTCAATTATATTGGCCTACGAAATGTGTTTACAAGAACATAAAGAAAATTAGTTAATAACTTGATAACGTCGTCAAACGTTGTCTACATGACTTTTTAACATTTTATTTGAACTTGATTAACTATAAAATATAGACTCAAATGTGAGTGTATGAAACACCTAACCAAAAGGTGGTGTTATAATGTGTAATAAAAAATAAAAAATACTTTGTTTTGGAATGTGTGTACCCCTGCGAGGGATTCTTTATAAACAGCCCAATATATACAGTGGAAATATATTATAAAGACAACTGACAATGTTAAGGAAAATTGCCTCTATAGTGATTTTGTTATAGCCAATTTTATGTAGTTTATGGAGAGATGGTGCATTTTAAGATTCTGAAGAAACTGCTTGTTTTATATTTAGATGTTACATTGCGGCATTAATTGCCATTGTTATACATCACTAAATAGATTACAGTCGATATAACTGGAACTTCCTATACTATTAAACATATCTGTATCACTTCTCTAAATACGAGAGGACATCGTAATCGATGAAATCGCATTCATAATCTTTTAAGAAAACAATTGTGTATTAATGCATTTCCCCAACACCACTGTTCTACAGCCATTGTCTTTTAGTTATTGTAAATTATCAGTGTCATATTTTTCACTTTCAGTGCTACATAGCCAACCTAATTTGCATAATTTAAAAAGGACCATAATTCAGTTTCTGGGTCAACTACAGTTACTGATACCAAAAACATACAAGGGTTTGTTTACAAATGATGTGTGACAATGGATGTGCTATACCCTGTGTTACTTTAGGTTAGTTTAATAGGTGATTAGGTAGTGGTACTCACTCCCATTTGTCCAAGGATAACATATAATTGGTACAAACTGTAATTCATGCATAAATAAGAAGGGTTTGTTAGGTCTGGTCAGTACATTAGTTTGCGATTACCCTGTACTGTAAACTTCCCTGAACTCCCCTGGTGCCAGGTATTGGTTACTCCAGTTGAAGCCCCTCTCAACTGTATTTTTCAATGCCTGATATACAGTATGGCTAACAACATGTTTCTTCAAAAAATACTACATTCTTTTAACGTCCATTCATAGTGATATCCTACCTCTGTATGGACCATGATACATTGTGATAATTGTAGTCTTAGTAACATTCTCATAAATATTTATGGAATTCATGTCATTCCCACATATGTCGCTTATTGTTTTGGCTTTGCGATGTGATACTGAAACATGCATAGTAGAGGCCTGGCAGAGTGAGGTTGACGTGAACGGCGCGTTCACGAGCTCCTTTGTGCCCACTCTGACTGCCGCAGTCGTGTCCACTGCACCAGACACACCACACCTATGGCTTATGGGCACGAGTGAGAGTGTGCATAATAGCATCAGTGTAATTGCATCAATGTTTCTAATTTATTCTGTGTTATTAATATCATCAGTGTATTGCATCAGGGTATTTATTCAGAGTTATTTATTTAGTGTATATAATTAATATCATAATTGTCATCATGGAAGACAGTCGACACAGCTACAGCCAGGAACATTTGACATTGTACACTTGGCAATACTGTGGCTGTTGCAATGGAAACATATAGAATTAATATAATAATTTTTATTGTGTATTTGTATAAGGAAAAATTATGTTGGCTTAGGTTAATTTAATTAATCTCACTTTAATCTCATTACCATTTTTTAGTGTATATTATGCTTCATCATTTCGCCGCTTGGCGTCAGGTACGGTAGCGGAAAGCGGGTAGCTCAGGTAGCGGAAGCCAGTCCCATGCTTCCTCCCAGTTCTCTTCAGCACTTGAACGCATCAAGATGTGTAAGTCTCTTGCTCCGCAAAGACCCTCGGTGCCGACATCTTAAGCTGAACTCATATTCATGGCTATAGACTTCACTTAATGAACCGGATTATTTATTTTATTTGTTATAGGGCTGAGGGGAGAGCAACCTTATTCTCATCGGAGAGTTGTTAAGTGCAGTCGGTGTTTCACATTCTAAACCCATGTGGTTGCTCGCAGTTCCAGGCTGTTAAGGCCACGTGTTGTGTACTAAAGTTGTGTGTGTTCATTAAGGAGTAGAAAGGAATAAATAACTCCACAAGCATCATGAGTGTTTCATTTGTAATTTAATTAAGGCGTGCGAGGCGGCCTACAGTATCGCCATTGTGTGTGATGGAGTGTTAACCAGAGTCCCCTAGGCTGTCGACAGAAACGACACTCATTTCATCAGCTCCCGCAGAGCTGTGGTGCCGGCACATATTTTATACATCATCAGCTCTGGTAACACCAGGCGTCAAGTTGGCTTTCCCAACTAGGGACGGGAATTTCACCGAGCCAGTGCTTGACTATGTAAAAAGTTGGTGTTACAAAGGAAGGACAATAAAACTATGAGTACATTGAGTGTGGAACGCGGGATCATAAACTGCGACCACCCATGTTGTGACCACGTGGCTACAGTGTTGCTTTGTGGGCACGCCTTCGGGTGTGGTAGCGGTTTTTTTCTTTTAAACAATGATCAAATAAACTTTCATATTTTTAAAAGGAAAAATTCAATTTAAAATCAGTGGTATTGGTGTTACAAGGTATTATGAAACATTAACATTAGTAAACTAACCGTCAATAAGCACGCAGGCAGTAGCAAGCAAGATATTTAATGTGTTCAACAGCTCCCAGTAGCAAAAGTAACTCTTAACGCAATTTTGTAACATAAAGTGTGAAAAATTAGTATTGTGGAAATAGACTGTATTCATCAGTGAACAGCAACTAGTTTTCTGTAACGGCCACCAGCCACCAAATCAACCTATCGTAGCGGAAACGAGATAGTCGATCATGTAGACTAGAGTGGCAATTTTGAGACACACATCATAAGAACAGCCGCCATGTTTACCACGAGCCATGTGGACGATTTGCAGTTTAAATACCAGAAAACTAACCTGGACGACATCGAACGGTAGATGTCAAAATATATGTCTTAAATGTGTGCGGCAATCGAATAACACAAACCTGTTCTGGACTAATAATTGGCCGTGCGAGGAAGAAGCGAATGCGCGACGACTCGCGCAGAATATTAAAGCCAGCAACATGAAATTAATAGAGAAAGCCATTATCAGCACTTCAAAAGGAAAACAACCATCGTTATGTATAGAGTGTAATCGACCTCGGGTTTTCCGTAATGACTTCGGCATCAACAGCCATGCATGCTAGTGCGAACGAGAACAGCCACGAGAAACATTTTTCAAGTCCGAAACAACTAGACAAAGTTTGGAGAATACAATATCAAAAAATTTATTAATCGAAGGTGCGCGAAGCAAATCATATGTGGAGGGATAGGTGAAGAGACAATACCTTGCATAGAGTGTCACCGAAATTACCACACTGTGTGCCTCACGGGAACCGAGAATGCGACCGCGGACAGCCATGGGAAGATTAGGTGCGATGAGTGTGTGCGGACTACCGATCGGGACAATGTCAACAACACCACGGGACATTTCGAGCATGAATGGTGGGACCACTTACCTCGGGCAACGACACCATGCTCCTTCACCGAAGACAGTGTGCATAGCAGCTGACACCACAGCCCAAGGGGGCACTCAACCAACATGGAGGGAGCAGCAGCGCCATGGGGAAACCCATTGGCACCACACACCACACCTGGCTTCGTGTGGCCCCTGCAACACCAGGAGGACAGAGCAACCCCAGCATTGATGGGACCCACCGGAGAGACGGACATGACACCAGCCCGGTTCCAGTTGCTGCCAACCTTCGCTGGACACACCAAGGAGGACCCACAGGCGTTCCTGAGAGACATCACAGGACGACTAACCAGGTACCGTGTCAGTGAAGTGGAGTGGCCTTGCTGCATTGGGGGACAGTTATCTGGGGAGGCACTTACATGGTGGCGGGCCGGTTGATCACTACAGCATTCAATGGGCTGACTTTCAAAGTGCCTTCCTAAGACAGTTCAACTCAGCATATACCTTGTTACAATCTCAAAGTCGTGCCATGTTGAAACCACAGGGGGAGTGCGAAACTCTAACAGCATTACGCGGAAGGTTAATCTCCTCAAACATTTTTACCCGAAGATGCAGGACCCAGACATTTTAGAGGTGGTAGCCTCAACAGCGAGGTCCGAGTCCAATTTGGTCCTGGCACCATTAATCCATAACGATGTAGGGCAGTTCCTGAGGTCCACGGCCTTACTGGACCACGCCAATGTGGATAAAGTGTATCATAGGGGAAGGGATGGGCCACATCAACCACGACCCTAGGATCACAATGCATGGAGGGGAATTCGCAGCCATCACCTGGACTTGGCAGGAGGGAGGTGAGCCAGACCAAACAGCAGGACAGGGGGAGGTGACAGACCATTACCCCAATACCAGCCCATCCAAACACGCCAGTTAGGAGGGAAGGCCACCCTTTTCCATGCCGGTACTGCCAAGGTCATTAGTACCACTGGCACAACGAGTGCCCCAACCTCGAAAGCAGAAAACAAGCAAATGTTAACAATGGCAGGACACCAGCGGGAAACTAGCTAGCGGGGTAGGCGAGCCGGACATTCACCACCCCAGGCCAAAACATCAACAACCGCATAAGACAAGTCAACACAATTCCGTAACAAGACCCACTCTGCAACAAATCATGCTACAGCAGATAACCAGGGGCAACCAAAGGATGATCAGGATACCAATCACCCTAAATAACATCCAGTGTCTAGCACTAGTGGACACAGCAGCATCACACAACTTCGTGAGAACAGGGTTCATGAATGTGGACGCGAAAACGCCGGCAAAGCACACAGTACATCTTGCCACACACCAACATACAGGGCAGACCCTCGGAGAAGTGACCATCATTGTCCGAATTAGGGATGTAGAGGTTACCACTACAGCCCTAGTGTCGGCGGACTTGCGGGAAGACGCCATACTGGGAATACCCTGGCTCACCGAACAGAACACCATTGTAGAGCCAGCGGCCCCCAGGATCCATTTTGGGCAGAAGGAACTACACATCGTTTATGAACTAGAACCACGGACCACTAGCTGCACACCAGGCGTCCAGCTGAACGAACTGGACAATGAGGTGCCAGAAGAGTACGGGGGAATGGTACAGAAAATTCTCTAAGAAAGACGGGACGTGTTTGCGGATGCTGACCCCATAAGGCGGACTACTATCGCCGAGCACTTCATACCATTGGAGCACGACCGCCCACTTTTCGCAGGACCACGCAGTTACCAACCCCACCAGTGTACCATCATCAAAGAACAGATTAGGGAGATGTTAGCTGAAGGCATCATCGACCCCACACACAGCATGTACAACAGCGCAATCACATTAGCGCCAAAGAAAGACGGAAAGTGGCGATTCTGTGTGGAATTTCGCCCTCTTAATCTGATAACTCAAAGCGCACCACCACCATACATCAGTGTGAAGGATGCACTACACACTCTAGGGAAAGCAAAAGTAATGACATCATTAGACTTGCACAGTGGCTACTGGCAGGTCCCAATAAAGCCAGAAGATCGCCACAAGACAGCATTCACTGCCCCTGATGGGAGACACTTCCAGTTCTGTGACATGCCGTTTGGGTTAAAGTGTGCACCGGCCACATTCCAGGCCATGATGGCACAAGTGCTCGATGGATATGTAGGGGATTTTACCCTTGCATACCTGGACGATGTGATCATCTGGCCTGAGAGCTGGGAAGATCACACAAAACACCTGTCGTTAGTACTGGAGCGCCTAGCGATCAACAAGTTAACTTGTGCAAATCGGAAGTGCCACATAGGGAAACCCAGCATCCAGTTCCTTGAGCACCTAGTGGACGAAAAGGGGAGTAGGCCCACGCCAGAACAGCTTTCTCTCATCGACCAGCATGAGGCACCCACAACCCGCAAACAGCTCAGGAAGTTATTCGGATTGGTGAACTGGCTGAGGGAAAACATTAGTGATATTGCAACAATAACAGCGCCCCTAACAGACATGCTGTTCCCGAACTGTAAGTTCCAGTGGAACAGCGAGCACGGAAGCTGCTTACAAGAACTGAAGAGAAGGTTCTGACAGTGCACAACCCAAGCACGTCACGACCCCAGTAGGCACCTATACCTCCAAACAGATGCCAGTGAGAAGGGCCTAGGCACAGTACTATTTCAATTGGGCAACAACAATGAGCGCCAGATCATTGAGTATGGTAGCGCCAAGTTTGGGCCGACTGAGGGTCATTATGATGTAAATGAGAGGGAATGTTTGGCAGTGGTTTGGGCGGTGAAGCGTTATAGAGCATACCTCGCGTACCAGCACTTTACCCAACGAACCGACAACAGGTGCCTACTCTGGCTTCATTCCATGAGGGAAGCCAGGAATAAACTCGCCCGGTGGGCATTGTTGTTACAATCATACGACTTCGTTGTGCAACATGTCCCCGGAGCAGAGAACCAACTGGTGGATGAACTGTCCAGGACACCAGGCACTGAAGTAGCCATCAACAGAGATGAGTAGGACGTCTTATTAACCCCTATGGTCAACCATGCAACAACAGGTAACTTGCAATGCGATAGAGACAACACCAAACTCTGAACCCAGGCTCGACGATCTGAAAGCATTAGTGATCGACGCCCAACAACGATGCACAGAAACCCAGGAGAAGATGGCGAATATCATGC
Source organism: Clitarchus hookeri (assembly GCA_002778355.1). Classification (NCBI taxonomy): domain Eukaryota; kingdom Metazoa; phylum Arthropoda; class Insecta; order Phasmatodea; family Phasmatidae; genus Clitarchus; species Clitarchus hookeri. The sequence goes on along the minus strand of NQII01000237.1, from coordinate 120,817 downwards.
AGGGAGATAGTGAGTGGTGGCGTATCCGAGTTACACACATAGAAACCCATCAGCAGCATCCCGATGCAACCTGGTGCATTTATGTACCTGCAGGAGTACGAGAGAAAGCACTGAAGCACGCACACGGCAGCCATTTGGCCGGTCATCCTGGGGCCAGCCAGACGGCCAGGAACCTCCACAAGCACTTTCACTGGCCAGGAGCAAGCAGGGATGTATGCAGGCATGTGAGGGAGTGCGTCCCCTGCAACCACTTCACAAGTAGAACGGATGGGGTGACACAACAACAACCCAGGGTGCCAAAGGAACCATTTGAGACAGTGTCCCTGGACCTCATGGGCCCCTACCCCCGCTCTTCCACCGGGAAAAGGTACATCCTGGTCACTTGCATGTAAACAAAAAAAATCCGATATATATATATACTTACGTCACAGGTGGGCTACATCAACATGGCAAAGTCCATTTTGCATGTGCAAAATCGTACTCTATTTTAAAATGTGTTGTTCTCGAGTTATACACACATAAATAAAGTACCACAGCGTGGGTCTTACAATTTATCACTATGTAATGTACTAGGCAGAAAAAAATAGGATATATCCCTATTTTTGGAATAATTAAACTTCCGAATTTGTTATTGATAATAACTTGGTTTTAGTGAACAAAATATCAACTCATATTAATTCATGCATACCTCGAAGCCGGGAACATATAATTTAATTTATGAGACCAGGTTCCTTAACAGCGCCCATGACTGCGTTGTCCTAATCTGACTTTCGTATTGATTTTAGTGTATGTTCAGTAGCATGGATATAATTATTTTGATTGTATGTTATTATTATTTTTTAATTCTTCCAACATAAATGCTGGACCACAAAACTAGATCCTAAAGATGTTTTTAGCTATTTTTAATAGGGTCACTGTGTAAAAAGTTTTTAAATTACATGTATTAGAACGGCCTTAAATGTTTCCCAATGCAGAAATATTCTGTACAAAGTGATATCTACCAACATGCTTTCAAATTACATAAAATTTACAAATATTTTGCTACCTAATAAAATATTTTTATGTAGAATTAATCTAATATAAATTACTAAATAACATTATTTCTTGAAAGGTAACTGTTAGTTATCCAATATGTCTCCTTTGTGTGTATATTCCAATTTGCATATTTTTTGTTGTCTGTTTTCGATACCCAATCTTGAATTTAATCGAAGACGAACTTTTTCTGTTCCCATCCCCCGATTTTGTTACTTCGTTCATGCTGTCCATCAATAATTTCAAAAAATGCATACGAATAATAACCCTTTAAACGATATATACACACATTATTAACAAAACAATTAGGAATACGAAAATTATTCCTAACTAATAATCATGGCAACCGACAATTTTGCGACGTTGCCAAGCCTTTTTCGAAGCTAAAACTGTGACTTAGTTTAACATTGGTTTAGCTGGGTTTGCATTAGAAAAATTAAGTTTTAGATTACGCTAGATGATGTGTACAGAAGAAAAGAAAGTGTGTTATATTCTGTGTGTTGGTTTCCAATGGAACTTAGCAGGCCATGTGCGTTGTTGGAATTTCCTTAAGTATTAAAATAAATAAATAATATTTGTATCTTAAGTAAAATTTGTGAGGCTATGACCAAACAGAACAGAGTTTTGGTGTTGTGTTTCAGGATACTGTTATTTATAGTAATATAAGTACAAAGAGTATGTATACAATTATATTTGTTCACAAAAAAAGCTGATCTGATTTAAAATGACGTCTTTGAAATATGATCTGATTATATTTGATCGTGTTATTCGAGGACAGGTTAGGAACATATATAAACAAGAGAGGCTTGTCGCAAGTTTTCATTGGCTGGAATTAAGAGTTATAAGGTGAATTGTGAATCCAAAAGTAGTAGTTCTAAGTATGAGAACTATAATTACTGCATAATTCGTAACACAAAATTTTTTAAATAAAAAATTCACCTTTAAACATTGTCTTAAGATGTTGAAAATTGTTTCTGAATACAAAATGTTAGTCAGCCATAATCACAGGCTAGTTTAACCATGAATAATGTGTCTTTATGCATGGGTTAACTAATTGATTCTGAATACAGCCCACCATATCTCCACATTTATTAAAATTGTATATAAGGGCATAAGATGTAAAACATTGTATCTCACTTGTTTGTTAAGACCATCCTGCAATCTAAATAACCATTATTATAAACACTGGGCAGGAGACTCCCTGATCTGAGGGTCGTGCACCATTTGGCAGTGTGGGGATTTGAACCTATCCCCAGAGGTGGTTATCGTTGTGTAGAGTAGTTGGAAAGTATGTGATCTTAAGGTTTGGGACTAGCTAGATACTCCATGGTTACCTGGTATTGGAGCATTCACCATAAAAACCCCCACACCGGAAAAAACGGCGATGTCTGACTAATATAAGAATTACTGAGGCTCTCAATGACACTGAAAAATAGAACAGAACACACAGAAAGCGATGGATGTTTATTTTAATGAAACATAACTTACGAGTACATGGTACTTACGCAGGCATAGCCCGGAACAAGAACTTGCCAAATGTAAAGAAAATCAACATAGTAATAATTACGTGAAACCGACATTAACACTTGCACATTGAAAAATGTGTATATAGACAAAGTTGCTGTGTTCGACCGCATGGTCGGTATTTTAATCAGTTCATGTGATGAATGTGTACGGAGCGAAAGTTTTAAGTTTAACCTCTCCCTTGGCAAACAAGTTGCTGCGAAGGCGAAAGAGAGAGAGTGATAGAGAGAGAGAGAGGGGGGACCATGGGAGACAATAAGAATAATGGTTCCAGATTAAAACCGTTACAGAAATTACTAATCAGTTGAAGTACAAAGATGAATATCTCCTGTGTGGTGCGGCCACTCCCTCGTGTGGTCCAAGAAGAACTGAGCGAGTCAATGGGGCCGTCGTCTCCATTCTCCTCGACTGGAAATGAGGGCTGCAACAGAAACTTAACGGTAAAACATGTGAATACAATAACTCTTAAAATACATGCAGAATAATGATAGAAAATAAGCATTTAATTATACAGCACTGAAAACACAGTAAAAATAGCATTAAAAGAAATCCAACCTGCAATTATGTGTGTGTGGGAAAATATGTTAAATTTTAAATTAATTTGCAAATTAGGTACACACTAAGTGACCGGATTCCAACTGTAATTGCCTGTAAACAAACACAAAACACAGCAACTCCCCTTTATATAACATTTAACACACAATTTAATTTGTGGGGGATAAACACTGTAATTCAAGCTGGGTTGATTTTCAGCTGGTTCTGCTCAACATCACAAAGTTCAGTCGGCCTGCACTTGCACTGCAAAAGTAAAACCCATGCCCACTCATGTGATGTGTCCAGAATGTGACTGAAAACTTTAAAATCTTTTCATTCACAGTCCCCTCTAAAAGGACATAGAAAAACCACACTTATGGAGGAACAACAGAAGCACCTTGTGCACACACACCTTGGAACACAGACTAGCCTTTCGTGGCTTAGCGTGGAAAGGTAATACCCGCACCAGGGGAAAGCACTGCTGATAAATTAAACTGTATTTAAAACAACAGTGACGAAACCATGCACACACTGCAGATGTGATCTCTGTCACATAGATTTGAATATGTTGTTTTCGCACTCCTCGCTGAGTGCTGCCATGACCTTCGTCCTACGACAACTAGCCAGCGACTCACAGGCAAGTATGCATGCCGGGCAGCTGTTTTCAGTTTGATATCTGCATATCAGGTTAGGGCTCTGATGACCATAGAACGAACGACGACATACCATTGTATGGAAGGTATTTAACTGTTACTGTTATTGATATGATGACTGCGATAGTATAATCAGCTTGATTCAAGCCTATAAGCTTGCAGCAAGCTTGTTGTGCAAGTCATCAACTTTGAATAAAGCTAACTATTCTCCATGTGTCAAATTTGCAGCAAAGTTGATTAGTTACACTTGCTTCAAGCTTGCCATGGATACCTGAAAGTATAATTCAAGCCATCTGAAATCTTGTCATTAGCAAATGTGAGGTAGTATAGAGAAATTAGGCTTGAATCAAGCTTGAATCACACATGAAACGACAAGCTTGTTTGGCAAAAGAAATATTAAAGTCAATTTACTAGTTTGTTTCAAGCTTACATGCTATCTGGGTATGATTGTTTTAATTATATTATGGTGTTTGAAGTGGATATAGACCACCCAATCTGCAGGGCCAATTTATTAGGCGATAAATTGTGTACATTTCTTAACAAGCCCCGATTGTAGTTCCGATCTCAGAACACAATTGATCATCACAACAGCGTGTATGTCTAAAGAACATAACTTTGGCTCTGCACTAGAAAGTGGCATGTCCCTGTTCTGCACAAGTGTCCATCAGAGGGTGGTAAGTGTGAATGACAGATCCCGATGCCTGCTTCTATCACTGCCACTGCTTCACATGGGAATTGGTTGAGGAAGAAATTGTCATCTGACTTCGTACCTCAACTGGTTTTAGCCCATCGCAACATAAAATTAAACCTAGTGTAGCATGTGATGCACTTTTATGTTAATGATGTGCCCATGCACTATTGCGTGACACAGGAGAAGGGTGTACTCATATTACATTGATAGTGTTTATTTTACAAGGTCTTATGTGTATTATGCATTTTGTATTGTCAGTCTGTGAATGGTTATGTTGGTAATATGTGTTAAAATTAGTATTGTCTTATTCTTGTGTCTGTAAATTATGTATAGGCATCCAGGGTAGTGTTTTGTACTGCATATATTCGATTTATACTCTGCCCTTCACTTGTTATGTTGTCATCTTTGGCATAAGCCTTCATTTCTGGCACTGAGTTTGACTTCCTGGTTTATGTTGGAGGTCAGGCAGTTTCTTTCCAGCACTAAATCCAGGTAACCACATATTATGCAGCCTGTGCACTTTTAATGTTTGCTTATCATTTATCTTGTATTTCTGGATGATTTGTGTTTTAAATCACTTTCGTTTTCCCCTGAAGTCGGCTCTCAGCTCGCCGACCACATTGTGCCATGTAACTTAATTGCATTTTGCAGTTTGGCACTTTACAACATGGCTTTGTTCCACATTTTGCAGATTAGATGTATTAGACGCTGCTTCAAGTTGATTCTTGGATTGTGCTCGCATTCTTGCAGTTTAATTGTATGTGCGAATCTTGTGAAAAATTATGTAAGGTTTTATGATGTTATTTGCCATGAAATATTGTGGATAACTTTGGATTCTCTGACTATGTGGTAAATCTCATTGCATACTTGGCATTCAGTTATCACCACAAGTATGTATTTTCTTGAAACCAATGTGTATGTATACCTTATTCCTGCTTCACGGGGAACTTAAGTGCGTCGGCCCCTTACAACCAGCAACTACCTGCCGCGTTTCTCTATGTCATGTAAGTCTTGAGTGTATATTGTGATATTTGAAGTGTTAATGTCAGTGCATTGGTACATCATGCTGGGGAGCCACAATACCCCAGTTCGGGAGAGTGAATGTAACATCGTATATCTAGCTACCGATGTCAATCATCACGTGCGACCTCGTTAAGACACGAGGCATAGTGTCCATTAGCTCGGGTTTTTAGGACATGGCCCACCTCAAGAGTCTCGTGCTAACCCAAGCAGATTTCTTTAACTTGTTAATTTACATTCTCTGGACGTTAATCTCATCGCCAGGACCCTGTGACCTGCCCCGAAATGTGTCAGTGTCATAACCAAAAATGATTTTACACCACTTATTCTTATTTTAGAAAGCATTTTTATGGAGGGTGCAAGAGCGATATCCAGCCAGGCGAGGTTTTCCTTGTTCAGTTGGTCTTGATGGGGGTAAAAGAGTGCATGCAAATCGCGGCCCAGAGTTGCGATCTTTTGCATCCAGTTGTTTTCATTTCAGCAATAGTTAACTGTAAGATACTGGAACATTTTAACTCATTTTCACCCTGGGCATGCCTGACATCAGTCAGGTGCAAAACCCTGTTGTATTTTCAGATTATGTGTTTTGTCTTTGGAACATCTTTCAGTAGTGTATAGGCTAGCTTGAGGCATTACCCGCACATCCCTTTAACTTTGCTACAACTGAGTACCATCCATAATCTGGGACATTCGATAGGCAGGTGCCAAGTGAATAATTTGTTTGTCGTATATATTATTTCTGTAACCAGTGCAGTGTGTGATAGCCATTTCAAGGCGAACATAAGGATAATGGACCCTCTTCCATCAAATGGTTTTTCGGGGTTATCCGCTATTCCAGTGTAATCATGCATGGACATGTGATCTAATTTCACTGCACTTCAGTGAATTTCGGGTGATATACCCATTTCTGTTCCAGCTGTTTGTCCTTACAGTTATATTGCTCATCACCTTGGCATCTTCCATGCCTCCTCTCCTTTTCGATCCCCAGTTGACACCCACTCCTCACAGTAGCCCTTCATGCCCCACCATGCACCAATGTATCAGTCACCACCATCAGTATATCAACATTTGAACTTTAACCATGCCTACCCCCCGAGCCAGTGCATGGCGATGTGTGTAATTGCAATGGGCTGCACCGAAAATCAAGTGCAAAGAGCCAGTTTAACTTTTGCATTAAATCCAGCATATCATATAACGATCAGGCATATGTAGGGAGCGATAGAGGTTTTCCCATGCAGAGGGGATGTTTTGTAACATTCGCACATGGTCACCTTATGTTGTCCCTTATTGTAAACAGTGCCCATGCCAATCATAAGTAATGTAAAGGGGAAAGACAATCACATATAATTTGTATTTTTAACTGTGTAATTGTTTTTCTCAAAAAAATTAATTGTTGTCTTGAGTAAAGCGATGTGGGGAGTAATCCTAACGCTCTGACAACATAATATTACCTACCGTAGCATTAGCATACATGTAATCACAATTCAAGTAGCTGCTTAGTGTAAGTGTCACTGCTATGTAAAACCGGAACACCATAGTGCTATTAGGAGTATACATAAGTTTGAATATGTCATCATGTGAGTGCCATTTAACATCACTCATGTTTTGTATAGAGGGATTTCGTTTTGGCATGCGACGTTGACGAGGTCTATGCTGCAGGATTACTTGTACATTGGCCAGTTTGTCTTAGAAGGGTCAGGATGTTGCACACCTTTTCGTGGCCCAGGGCCATAAGGCTTTGTGAACAGTCGTTAGTTGCTATAGTTAATATCTAGATACTGCTATATAAGTGTAAAGGTGTTGTGTACCAGCTCTAATCAATCTGGATTTTATGCAAGTATCAGTGAATTTGTGTTGTGTACATTATTTCCAGACAAGGTATGTTGTAGCTGTTTTACGGTGAACTTTTGAGATGACCGGTTCCATCACATTAAGTGTTCTCTTGGTGTTATCCTGCTTATTGACATATCCATACTGTGATGTCATGCCATATAGGATCCACCATTTCATCATAAACCCGTCAGGACACAAGTGAGAGTAGAAAGTGCTATAAAGCCCCTACAATTGTTCTCAGGATTATCCCATAAATAGTACAAGTGTAATGCAGCAGCAGCTGATCAGCCGGAATAGTTTAGCATCCAACCTCATTTCATTTCAGAGTGCAGGATTTCACCTGGCTATCAACCAGGCCCTGAAAAAGTCTCATGCTTATCCGAGCCATCAGTTGATTAGCTGGCATACTTCATGGACATTGTGACCCCTGGCTCCGTGCCATACGATGCAGTACATCGCCAGCAAAATCCCATGTTAAGGAGTTACTGATTTTTTTAGCGAAACATCCATCCCTGCAGCCTACCGATGGTGTCAAACTCTATCACAGCAGTATGTGACCAGCTATAATGGATCACGATTCATCCATGGCATTGCACCAGGGTGCAAGTATTATGTTCGGCCATCGAACAGCCCTGAGAGTGCTTCAGAAGTCTCATTCTAATCAGAGAGCCACTGTTTTGATTATTTGGCTCCCACAAGAATGGTCCAATGCACAGGTCATCGTATATCATCTTTATTCTTTGTCAAAAATTTGTTTAACAGGCTAATTTATATGTTTCATAAACTATACATTTATACCAAATCTGTTACAGCGATTTTTAATAAAGTGTCACTTAGGTGTTTCTTGCATGGAAATCCAGTAGTGTATTTATGTTGGTTTTAGGACAAGGGTAACAATGATGGCCACCTTGACATCAAATTATGATCACCGAAGACAATCAAATACGACCCCCCACCCCCCTTTTGCCATCACCAACATCATGTGGTCACCTGCCATTCTTGTGACATCAACCAAGATGGCGGATGGCTCCTAGCTGCTACTCATGAAATCCTGAGCCAAAACGAAGATAAATGCACTACTGGCTTTCCATGCAAGAAACACATAAGTGACACACAATTAGAATGATTTGAAGAAGTCGGGGACGAGGGAACAAGTAAGTAGGAGCTTGGAGCTGGCAAGCCGCCATGTTGTGATGTCACCTGACTACCATGCTGGGTCTGTGTGACTTTGAACTTGACCTTTGACATTGATGGTGACCTTAAATGAACTTGAACCCAAAAAATCCCAAAAATCCCAAAACATTTAAAAAACATTTAAAAATTTATAAAAAATTCCGAAATATTTTTAAAAATAAATTTAAAATTTATAAACAATTATTAAGAATTAATATTAAAAACATAAATTTCCAGAGATCCCACCAGAACTACCCCCGGCCAATTTTGAATCACAATTTAATCGGTTAATTACTCGCATTCGCTAATTAGTCGACATGCCTCCACCCCCTTCCACACAACTAGGCCTCTCTTACCTCGTCTCCAGATGTAATTGTCTCCTATGCTGATCATGTCATTCTGCTTCCCCTCAAACTTGGAGCATACATGTTTTAACCATGCATACAGCTCCAAGACATGGGACAGGCTGTAAGATGTAAGCTTGAAGGAGGAATGCCCACCGAGTCAGCTTGCTGTGTGATTAGCACATGGTGTGGAGCCAGATTAAGCAGCGGTTATCGGTGCGAAGCATGAAGCACTGGTACTATAAATATGCTCGGTACGTTTTGATGGTCCGTACCATGGCCAATAATTCATGTTCGTTTACATCGTAACACCACTCAGTTGGTCCGGAATTGGCACCAGCGAAGTCGATGACATGCCGTTCACCATTGACACCACACTGGTAGAGCACTGCATCAAGTCCTTCTTGGCTGGCATGGGTCTGCAGGTAGAGGTGTTTTGTGGCATCGTACCTCGCCAAGGTCGGGCACACTCGGAAACGTGACTTGATTTGCTGGAAGGCGTCAGTGGGGCCGTCCCATTGAATTCGCCTTAGGTTCGACAGCAGGTCGGTGAGTGGTGGGGTGATGATGGCAAAGTCCTGGATGTGCTCCCGGAACCCGTTTATTAGCCCAAAGAACTTCCGGAGCTGCTTGCACGTACGTGGTGGTGGGTAATCATCAATCAGCTGCAGTTGTTCGGCGTTGGGTCTGTTGCCTTCCTCGTCGACGACATGCCGCAGGAAGTTGATGTTGGTCTTTCCTAGGTGGCATTTGACAGTTGCGTATGCGAGACTATTGATGGCCAACCCCTCAAGAACAAGTGACAGTAAGTGCTGCTCCCAACGGTCTCTTCAGTTTTGGGAACAGGGACAAGTCGCAGGGGGCCACGTCCGGTGAATACGGTGGCTGAGGCATGATTACGGTTGTTGTTAATACATATATTTGATCCATTCTTTGCGATAGCAAAAAATCGCCAAGCACACTAAAACACGTCTTACCTTTATATCTGTCACAAACAAACTAACAATGCAAAAGGGCTGATAATTTCAACATATGTGGGGACATGTTTACCAATATAACAATAAAAACAATCGATAATCGAATGTATGTAGCCCTCGAAGTAGCCCTAGTTTGTGGCAACTATGACCATTAATAAACACTCAAATTCGAATGAACTGTGAATGACTGCTAATAACCAGTTTAATTAGTATTTGTTATGGTGTGAAGTCAGTAATGTTTTCCGGGCCTGGGGTGTCTGGAACATCTGATTCCTTTTCCCTGCTTCCTGTTTCCCGGATTGCTGCTTGTATGATTGTTTGTTTGAGGTGGGGATAGTTAGGGCAAGCACTGTGCCAATAGTATTCTTGACTATCACAATAATGGCATGGATTTTTCAGTGGTTGGTATATGTTCCATTTCATGTTTTTTTTCGCGCACTGTCTGGCACACTATTGCATTTGTTGTCACTTGAAGCAGTAAATTTTCCTGTACTGTAATTTTTGTCCCATTGTTTTCCAAATGAGGGTGTTTTAGTACTGTTTTGAACTGCCGTCTCTCCCTTCGCACTCACCTGATGTTGCTCATGGCTCTATCGTGCGGCACTAATTTCCCATTCGCGACATGACTGCCATGAATTTCACTCCAATATTATGGCATCATGCATGATTTAATAAACGCTGCTATTCAACAGTGGTACCAACACAGCATTGTACTCTGGGCGTACTATTTCTGCCACCACTTCGAGCAATTCGCGCTCGGGCAGGTGCGGGTGAAAATGTCTGACAAGATGTACTTTTCTGGTGATAAACATGGTTAGTTTCTCCATTGGCTGTTGCTTTTCTAACATCAGTTGGCTTTGCGCTTGAAGTGATGCGAATGCTCCATCAAAGCCGCACTGAAAAGTATGGAGGAACTCCTCCCACTGTAGACTGTAGTGATTGATAGATTGCTACCAGGAATGTGATTCTCTAGAGAGTTGTGCTCCTACACAGCTAGGCCACTCCTCCACACATATGCTATAGATTTGCACACATGCTGTACAGTAACTCAGGAACACAGATGGGCCCTCTGTAGGTGCTCCCACAAAGGCAGGTAGCGACTGGAATCGCGAGGGTATAGTATCACTGGTTGGTCGAGGCACAAATGTTGGGATGGCTGCAGTGATTTCGTGTTGCCTTCCGTTACTTTATGGCCACATGCTCGCTGCTGGCAGAACGAAATTTGGTGTAGGAAATTGTGTCAACAGGTTTCGTTGCAGAAATGGTGGTGCATGAGTATGTAGCTCTGGGAACATATGTTGGGGGAACGTAGGCATGGGAAAGTAGGTGGCGAGTGGTGGTATGTAAGGGGCAGATTGTAGGAGAGGGAGAGGTACTGCAGTCAAGGTCGATTGGCGGGGTGTGGAATGAGCGAGCAGCACTTCTTGGTTTATATCTGCCACATGCGCACTGATAGCATGTGGCAGCTCCAGTGAGGTGTTGGCCTCTGTTGTGCATTTCCGACACGTAAACTTGCCATCGTGTACTATCAGTCTCTCGCCAGGCTGCAAACATTGCCCATGTACATGCACTGCACACACCCTGCATTGCAGCAACTCACTACTTTCGCCCCTGGACACACTGGATGGTGACATTGCATTAGTTGTCAGTCTGGACCAGCTAATAAATCTTTGCACACTGTAGATGTGTTCAATTGATTATTATTGCTATGACACTGTGAGCACAGACTTTCACATTTATAATATTAGTAAGATTTATTTAAATTTATCTGGCTGGGCTTGGTATTTTGTTGGGATCGTGGTAAACATTCGAATCACAGAAACATAAGCACGTTACACAATTATATTTCAAACATGTAGGTCACAGTTACACTGTTGTGATAAATAAATGTACATTACTTTCAAAAAATTAATTTTGTCATATAAACAGTTTACGGTTAAAACGTATTAATTTCGCACATCTAATATTTGCAATCACACAACACACACACACACACTGGTATATCATTATTTATGGCAATTGTACACACAGCGGTCACGACACTTGTTACAGTATATTTATTCCTGCCATGGAAAAACCGATTTATCACATCATCGTAACTTGTCTAGGTAAGTTTACAAAACATAATGTTTACAAACTTCATGTGGTTATTTTAAGTATTTTTCACAAGAAGAGAACTTTATGCTTCGTTCAACAGTTCGCCATGTCATGCCGCCAGTCGCCACTTCTGCCAACTTCGGATTTGTTACCATCCCGCCATCACACCTAAATATATAATAATTAGTGTTCAAACAATAAAATCTCGTTTCCGTTGCAAATTAAAAATTAAAAATAATTATTTTTGCTGAAATAGAAATGAAATATACTAAATTTGAAAACATGTATAATTTTCCTGCTGCTACTAACGGTGCGAAACTTCCCGAGAGAGAGAGAGAGAGAGAGAGAGAGAGAGAGAGAGAGAGAGAGAGAGAGAATGTGTGTGTGACAAAACGAGAGAGTGAGAGTTACAAGCTCCGTTCAGCGTATTAAGTTTATTTCTCGGACGAAAAAAAAACACAAAGTGATTAGGGCCTACTTACCGTAATTTGCGCTGATATTCTTAACTGTAACAATGAAATATGTTTCCATCAGCGCAACCTAAAAATTTAAATACATCAATAGGCAATGTTTAATTTACGAATAGCATACCAAAAAATTAGGTTAAGACAATATTTGAACTGTGATCTATTTCTTACTAGCCATTGTCAATACATCGCTGCTCTCACTGTTTTTAATTCGTATTTAATACGAAATAAATAGTACAAGTTATAGAAGAGTTATAGTAAGAGTATAATTTTCTCAAGAAAACAATACTTTAAAGTTAATCAAATCACAGTGTTATATATTTGTGGTATACAAGTTATTAAAAAAACTAATTGACATATTACTCCTAGGGTGATTTTTTAAAGGTTCGTTTCAAAACATTCTAAGAAACCATGGATAGCTCAATATGTGAATGTTGCCACCACTGTTATTGTGGTTGATAAAGAATTTAAAATATCAAATCCTCAGTGTTTTCCTCATTTTTCCAGAGTAATTTCAAAACTTTCCCCCGCCAAAACAACTTATTGAAAATACACTGACAAAATAGTTTTTATAAAAAATAATATAGTCTCATTAAGTAAAAATCAACAATATGCACGAGGCCATACAAAAATCTTGCTAACACATCATAAAAAAAAGATTGGTAAAAAAAATTCAAGTGCAAGATTTTATGCAAGACTCTATATTTACCTGCTGTGCACACTATAGTGAGTGGTTTACCACGACATATATGACAAATACTGGGAAGGATTTTGTGCTTGTAAAACCCAAAATATCATGCCATTATTTAATTAAGAGAAGTAATGATAAGCACTTGGCTACAAAGAAAAATGTTTACATAATTAGCGCCATATTGATATGTAACCATCAAAACGAGCAAAGGATAGAATTATTTTCAGTTGTAACCATGATAAATAATTTCAATGTTAAAAAATAGTGGAAAACATTAAATTTGGTTTCAATATTAGTTTGCTGCTAAAAGTGTAGTTTTGGGATATAATACAATTTGGAGCATTTCGGCAATGGTTATGTAACACAATATTTTTGACTTTCTGTAAAAATTTTCAAATTTACGTTTTCAAAATTTTGGTAGTAGGAATCACAAATTACAAAATTACCCATTAGTCTGTGATCGTTAAATTTGCCACTTCACTATACGGTATTGCCAAATTTCAATAAAAACTCTCAATGTGTATTTATTACATATATGTAAGATAACTCTGCATTTACAAGTGATGCAAACATGTTACACAAAGTTAATTTAATGTTTTTTATAGGTAGTCGACAAGTGCCATTCTTAGTCACAGCTGAAAGTGTGCGCACGATGAACTGAGTGGTAAAAAGGTATGCCCAGCTCCAATAGAGCCACCTATTTGAAAGTAGTTGGTTATGACGCAGTTACGTTGTGCTCATAGCAAGTAATGTTTGCAGGCAGGACGAAAGCATTATCTCTGAAATAACAATTTTAACACATTTCAAGAGGAAAAAGCACATATGGATGACGAGCTTAAACAGTCTGGCACAAACAAGCATACCAAGAAGAGTTAAGAGTGGAGTGGAGAGATTATGACGATTCTTATCATCGAGGTCTTGAGAGGTGATGAGGTTGAAACGAGGTCACTGTGGAGCAGCGCCGGAATGCAAGAGCGGGGTAAACGGGAGATCCCCGAGAAAACAAACCAACAAGTGGCATCGTCAGAGACGATTCCCATGTGCGAAAATCCGGGAGCGACTCTACCGGGAATCATACCCGGTTCGCCTGGGTGGGAGGTGAGTAGTCTGACCACTACACACCACAGCTCCCTGAGAAGAGTAAGAAAACCAATGCTTACATTAACTTTTGGTAATTAATTTTACAGTTACCAAAATACTTAAAAGTAAGATTCTCAAATTTTTTACACCATTACAAAATTGGTGAAAACACCTGTCTGCATGCAAACTTTGTAAAATTATAAGTAGTAGAAAAAAGGGGAGTTTTGGCGAAGGGGATGGGGAACTAGAGTACTGGTGCTGTTCGTGCTCTGTCCTTCCGTTCCAACAACGGTCATATTGTCCGCCATGTTGGATGTTGGTGACCTTGACCTTGGCATTTAGCATTGACTCCAAAAAACTTTGACATTGAAAACCCCAAAAAATCCCAAAATATTGCAAACATTTATAAAAAAATCTATAAAAAATGTAATATTAAAATGTATTATTAAAGTTATTTAAAAATTATTAAAAATTTGTGTTATTAAAAATCATTAAGAATTATTATAAAAAAATCATTTTCAGAGGTTCTACCATCATTATGCCCATCAGACGACTAATCCCCCTCCAATCAATCACATTGTCTTAAACTTCCCCTTCCCTCTATCCACACAAATACTCATTCTTTGATATGCAGCTCTCTTGGTTTTTCATTTGTCATTTGTTAATATATTGCTGGAGGCCATCATCTTGGCTTTCACATGTTTACTTTTACATCAACTATGTGGGGCCAGTGTATTATTAATCGATTGTGCCACCATGCTAAGTGTCGATTTAGCCACCAGGAGGCAGCCATATTTGTTTATGTTTTTAAAGTACAGGTGGTGATGTCGTCACCCTCCACACTGGATTCTATTTCCAACAAAAAGGTGGCATTAATTTCTCGATTATACTGTCTGCTATCGGCCTTTACCGAATGGTGACAAGGACCATTCCTGCAAAGTACGTAAACTAGCATATTTAATTGTTTTTTTTCAACATCAGTATTTTTATTTAAAATTATTTTTATATAAAGTAAAGGGTTTTTTCAAATAAATAAAACACAAAATATTAAAATAAAATTTTATTTAGTATTGTTTAAAATATAAAAACATCTACACAGGTTTATTTATTGCAATTTTCTGTGTTCACCACTCGATGTCCGCATCGTCGACCCAGTAAATGTAGTGGTTTGGCCTCTCTCCCCCACTTGACAAACGACCATCTATTATGCCGTTTTAGCACCTTCTCGACCAAATACACACCAGGAAACTTTGTAGGCAGGATCTTCTCTGCATAGAAACCACCAAGGATGGGAATATTATTCAGATCCTCGAGAAAGTAGGTCCTCGGATAATAGTTGCATATACAACGCACACAAAAGAGTAAGGGGCTCCAATTCATTGTGAACCCTTTCTCGAAGATGCCTTTCTGTTTGGAAATGCACACCAAGTTGCCAACCTTTGCTTTAGGCATGTGTGGGTCCCTCCTCTCACGTCAGTGTACATTGTTCGAAGCAAGGACTTGTATTTCACGTTTTCGGGCTTCATGCGAGTGGAAGAGTGAACAGCAGAATTGTTCTCACGAAAAAATTTGAGAGTGTATCCAAGCACTTTAAGTTGCCCTTCCCAGCAAAATTACTCCACATCTTACCCTTCAAAGTCCTGTTGAACCTCTCGACGATAGAAGCTTTGAGATTGCTGTATGTGGAAAAATGATTATGATATGTTTCTTCATCAGGGCCTTGAACTTCGCATTGTAGAAATCCCTGCCCTGGTCAGTTCGCAGATTAGTCAGAATGTGTCCTTCGCACAATACATCAGCCATGGCCTCAGTGATATCACATGCATTCTTCGACTTGACTTGACCATTTGGGTCAAGGCGAATTTGCTGCATGCATTTATGATAATCAGCATGTATTTGTAGCCCTTGTTGACCCTAGCACATGGAATCATCTCAAGGAGATCGGCTTGAAAAAGGTCGTTCATCCCATAAATAATAAACTTGCGGTGGCAGTTGATGCATTTTGCAGATGCATGCAAATCATTTGCGATTCCCAATCGACCAATTCTATATAGCATTCTATATGCGTTCTGAAATATTTTCTCTAAATTTATTAATTTTTTCAAAGAAACCAACACGGCATTAACAAAGTCGTTTGACAAAATAACTGATAACAAAATAAAAATCATGGAGCATAATATTAAAGGTTAGTCTTTGTGAAAGAAAATTAAACATGACCAATTGTTAGTTTAGTTTCCAATGTTATAATCCAGTAATTAACTTCAATATTAAAACATGAAAGCAAATTAATTTCTAATCGTTTTAAGGAACTAAAATAATTAAACATATCTTTCATGATACTAAATTTATAAACCTTTTGTCACAAAAAGAAATAGGTTATTTAATCGATTTACAGTTTCAATGTCTTATTCATTAAATTTTATTTAAAATATCTATGTTAATCGACTGCTTAAAAAGGATCAAGTGTGCAGGAAGGTTAACCAAAAATGTAAATAAAGAATTAAGCCAGCGCATGCAGACATATATTGGTTCAATGTGTGCAGTAAAGGCTAGGCTGGCACGTGCACCCTCACTAAAAAAATATATAAGTTAAAATATTAGTGAGTGAAAATAACTGGTGCACAAGGAAGAAAAAACTATAAAACTGGAGTGTTACTCACCAAAGAGGGGAAAAAAAAAATTCAACTGATGCACTTCATTTTTAACAAATGGTTATCCAATGGAAAACACAGCTCACAAATATCAATTACTAGGTCTATAACCGACTAAATGATAGCAAACAAAATACTACGACATAATGTAGTAGGCACTTAGTGCCACAAAATGCTATCACAGCCGCAGCACAACACGAACAATACATGCTAGCATTGCGGCGAGGCAAAAATGACTTAATTATGCTGTGCGAAGAATGTAAAAGTAATAAACAATAGACGAGCGAAAAGATTAGATTTTCGACAAAAGATGTCGCAGGCTGTCCAGAAGAGACGAATTGCACCTAGACACATAGAGGTGGGGGAAACTATCATGTGAACTGAAGCCCATTTTTAGGTAAAATCATGTGTTAAGCTGCAAGGATACGCCGATAAAAATGCTAGTTCTGCAGATGCAGGGAAACGAGCGGGAGGGCAGCCTCAGGTGGCAACAACTGATTCCAGTTGCTAAAGAAACATTCTCTCACGAAACAGTGTTCTGCAGGCGACTAACATGATTAAAAGTGTAACTTTCAAAGCACAGACCAAAACTGAATTGAAATCAATGTAGCGAGAAATAATGCCTAACGAGTGACAAAGAATGATTAAAAACACTGAATTATAAATACAAAAGTCTATTTAAGCTCTGTTAATTGATTAAATCAACATATTCAAACATTTTCCATAATGAGTTATGTCATAAATAAATACCGGACATAAAGACGAAATAATTTATCAAATAAATCTTAGATTGCTGAAATGGAGATAAAAACTAATTATTAACCATATTAACTAAATACAAAATGTAATGAGACAATAAATAAGTTTGCTCTCAATCATTTTCGTAAACTTAAATTTAAAAAATGAGGTCTAAAATTTATTTAAAAATAGTACAATAACAGTAGTGCAACCGTGACATAATGGTGATGTATTTAAAAATTGCAAAGCAGGACAGCAACTGGATTATTTTGTGTACTCGCTGTGTACAACTAATTTCAGTTTAAAGAAAAACTATATATCTCTTCACAGGAGTAGCTTTACCCTCATGGTGCTGTCAACAAACAATTGAAAACCAGGGAGATACAGTGGCATGCGACAGTTGTGGCCACATCACGCACTGGCATTGAATAACCCCTCATTAACAGGTAGATGTATGAGCTGGCAACTTCTGCTGTGTGCAGTGCACACTAGCAAGCTGAAGTTGCCACACCTACCAGCCACATTTGCCGACCAGTTCTATCTAAATGTCACACCACTGGCCAAATCCACAAAGCTGCAGGCCATTAGAGTTACCATGGGTCCCAACTGGTTTCGCATGGACACCACCACACACAGCAATGCCAGCTGCATAACCTCAGCTTGTGTCAGTCCCACAGGCTGACAACCATAACATACAAAATACACAGCCAAACATGGCTGGCAACTCCAGCACTATTGCAATCCCGAGAGATTGTATATACCAAATGAAGAAATATGGTGTGTTTGAATAAGAGTGGTCCTTCTGCATGGGCAGTCAGTGAATAGGAGATGTACATCTATAATGGAAAACTTAAAATTATTATGGCATGAATTGGGGAGAATTCCAAAGCAGTTTTCAGTGCCGCTTGGCCAATACACATGCATCATTGCAAACACAGAGTAGAGCTGTCTTCAAGATGCAAAACATAGGTGAAACTTAAACCGCAATTGCCATGTGGAAGACCAATGCGATAAAACATTTTCCTCCCAATATGCCAGAGACAGAGGTTTGGAAGTAGTAGCAGCAATGGTATTACAGCAGAACCTAGCTGCACTAGCACCACTCATTCACACGAGAATGGAAGCATTCATGTGGTCATCAGCACTACTCGATAAAACTGCCAGGGGCTCAGAACATCCATGCTGCGATAAGGGCAGGTACTTCCTACACTGGACCTGCGATACAGAGCAGGAAGAGTCAGTGCAACCACTAGCCAGCCATGACATGAAATGTTCATCAACCATTCTGATATAATGACCCTGAGCCACTGTGCACAGCCGCGAGCCTCCCTGTACTGGGCGAGGGTAATTCTCAGGGATGGGCTTGACAAGGATGCCCCCTTGTGCATGTAATCCACCGAAGGAGAGCAGTTTCACTGGCATGAGTGCTCAAAATGCAGTACCAAAGGTACAGATGCACCGAGCAGTTATGCACTGCCAAAATAAAACAGTCAATCAGGGTAGATGAGCCAGATGTTTGCTACCCCGGGTAATAAACAGTGAACCTAGATAAACTCTGCAACAAGTACACATTAAGAAGTTAACTAAAGGTCAAAATCAAATGCTTAGATTTCTATTAAACTTGAACAGTCAACAATGTCATGCTCTTGTCGACACCACAGCATGACATAATTTCGTGCGAGTGGATTTTGTAGATGTCCGCAACTTACAACAGTCTCTACAAGTGGCACAGTTCGCCACACCACAGCACACTGGGTACACCATGATCGAGACATTCATTACTGTCCACATACATGACATGGAGGCCACCGCCCTATCACTCATGTCAGTTGATTTGTATGAGGATGTCATCCATAGCACCCCATGGTTCACTGAGCAAAATATGATAGTTGAGTCAGCTGCATGCCATGTTCACTTGGGTTAGAAAGAGAGCTGGACAGTGTACAACCTCAACCCGTAACCCACACATTGTGTGCTGAAAGCAAATCTTAATGGATCAGATCACATGGTTCTAATGATGTTCTGTGATGCTGTACAATGCATACTTCATGCTAGATATTACGCATTTGCTACAGCTGACATGCTATGCCAGACGATAGCAGCAGAGCTTGCTATTCATATGGAACACGAGCGACCCATCTATTCTCCTCCATGGGACCACCATTCTTATCAGTGTGGGATAATCAAGGAACAGGTATAGTATATGTTAATTGAGGGTGTGAATGAACATAAACACAACCATTACAATAGCATAATAATATTAGCACCAACGAAAGATGGCATGTGGTGCTTCTGTCTATATTTTCGGCCTATAAATCTCATAACCAAAAGCATGCCACCACCATGTGTTAGAATCAGGGATGGCTAATACACATGGTCAGATAAGCAAACATTATGAACTCTTTAGATCTTCATTGTAGGTATTGGCTTGTATAGATGGCTTGATTTTTTGGCCTTTATGAATGGTGCATATGGATGGTCTGACCATTGTAACTTCCAGCTGGTATGGACAGTCAGTATGGTTGATTGGCATTGGTGAAAGTTTCGCCTTTGTTCATATTATGGATAGTTGTTTGGTATGGTCTCTATCGCAAATTATTCAAAAATAATTATCAGCTATGGCCTAGGCCATAGTGAGATATATCGAGCTGTTTCAGCTTATGATGGCTTTGTACATTACAAGTTTTAAGGGCCTCACACTAAAGGTTTGAGAATGGCATCATTGACAATATATGTAGACCTGCTGGAATCATTGATGGTTCCACGAAAGGCGAAGTCGGCTCCATTCGCAGGTACACTATTTAACGAACTCATCATATTTATATATACACACTCATATAGCTCACATCTTCAAGCAGGTAATCAATATTTTACTTTGGTGTGGAAATATGTATGTATAGTTACAGGCATGGCAGATATTAACAGGCATACCATGATAGAAGAGTCGAACAGAATACAACTTACCAGAATTATAGCTATGAACATCATGGAAGAGTGTGTGGTATGTCACCTCTCGCATCAGAAGTAGAACTGTGACTTTGGAGTAGATATAAAATGCCGATTCAAATGCAGCGCTGGAGCATCATAGCTTTTAACGATCCATTTTTAAAATACTTAAAAATACTAATGGGTTAAAAATACCCACCCATTTTCAAACCACTTAAAAGATATAATGAATTAAAAAAACTCATCCGTTTTAAAACCACTTATAAAATCTAATGGGTTAAAAATACCCATCCATTTTCATCCCACTTTTGAAAGATAATGAATTACAAATACTCATCCATTTTCAAACCACTTTTAAAAGCTAATGGATTAAAAATACCCATTAGTTTACAAACCACTTTAAAAATCTAATGGGTTAAAAATACCCATCCATTTTCCACCCACTTTTGAAAACTAATGTGTTAAAAATACCCATCCGTCTTCAACCCACTTTTGAAAACTAATGGGTTAAAAATACCCAACCATTTTTAGCCCACTTTTGAAAACTAATGGGTTTTAATTCCCATCCATCTTCAACCCACTTTTGAAAACTAATGGATTTAAAATACCCATCCGTTTTCAAACCACTTTTAAAAGTTAATGGCTTAAAAATACCCATCCGTTTTCAGCCCACTTCTAAAACTAATTGTTTGAAAAGGACCACAAATTATGATAATACCGATTCGGGCGCGGGCGCATGCAGTGAAAAAAAATTGCATTAAAATTTGCGTTTAGAAAAATGCGCTCTAAGAATTGGCAGTGATACTTTTTTTTAATTTAATGTAATGAAAATATAAATAATGAATACGCTCGTGAAATAAAAATATATATATATATATATATATATATATANTTTAAATGGTAAAGGGTTAAAAGTAACCATACCTTATGAAAATGTTGATAAGTTGCGTTCGTGAAATAAAAAAAATATATATATATATATATATATATATATAATAAATGAATACAAATGAAAATATATTGATGTCTAATTATACGAAGATGACCATGGCAATGAAAAAGGCTAATGCAACTGGTAATGTTTGGAACGAATATAAATTGAAGCATTATGTTTTTATGAAAAGAAATAAGAAGAAACCTCAACAGCCATATGTCAAGTGTGAAACTTGTAACCACATTTACAAACCATCTCTAACAAGAAGTCATTTGAGAAGTAGATTGCACAAAGGTCTTGCTCCAGTGCAAGAGCATACAAATGCATGGGACATTTTTTAAATACCTCAAAGTCTAATACCAAAACAGAAGTTACCAAAAAGATAAGATGGTTCGTTGTGAGGCTTGTCTCCACTATTACAAACCATCTCTAATTAGAAGTCACTTGAGGAGCAAAGTACACAAATACACACTCAGATTCAGTGTAGAAGAAATTGAAAATGCATTTAAAATTAGCATCAAGACTTATGCTGTAAAGAATGTGAATGCATACAAAGACCCAAATAATTTCCTAAACGATATAAAAGGAAACGTCACCAGCATAATTAATAAACATTTAAAATCAATGGACCTCAAAGTGAACATGAAGTTTGTCGCTGAGTACAAAAGAGGAACTGGTGACAATATCAAATATGTAGAAAGCTCTTTTAAAACCAAGAACGAAATTATACTGAAATCAACCAATCTAGAAAAATACTAAACCTATAGCATATTGAAAATCATAGCTGAGATGGGTGAATTTGAAGCAAAGGGCTCTCAGTGGGTTCTCAATAGGATATTGAGTCTAGAGGTACGAATAAAAAAAATATATTCCATTTAAGGGTAGCTCTTATGTTGATCTTCCAGAAAAAATCAAAGCTAAGCAAGCAGCAATTAATGTTAAGAAAAATTATCAAAAAGGTTTTTGTGGTCTATTCTATCCGCACTACATCCCTACATCCAGCACAAAAGGATCCTCAAAGAGTGAAGAAGTATTTGGATCATGAATATAAGTTTGACGAAGCACTTAAGGTTCTGGGATTTCCTATGAAAATGGATAGTATACCAACCTTTGAGAAAATAAGAGGGTTATCAATTAATGTATATATATATATATATATATATATATATATATATATATATAAAGAAATCAAGGATAATAAGGAATATATAATCTACCAATTAAAAATAACAAAAAGTAAGGTGGATAAGCATATTAATCACATCTACATCAAAGATCAAAAGAATGACCACTACTGGTGGATAAAAAGTCCTTCGAGACTTATTGCATCACAGGTGGTATAGAATGGGCATAAAATATTCATATGTGATAGATGCTTGCAACTCTTCTACTCTGGAAGCAAGCTAAATGTTCACGAAGAAGACTGCCGAGATCATGATGGAGTAAGAGTTGAACTTCCACATAAAGGAAATAACATACTAAGATTCAAGAACAAAAATCATTCTTTGAGAGTTCCTTTTGTGATATATGCCAATTTTGAGTGTTTGTTAACTAAAATAGAAACTTGCCAACCAAATCCTGACGACTCCTACACGAAGCCGTACCAAAAACACGTGCTTATTAGTTTCAGTTACTATATAAAATATGAACATGAATACTATAAGACACCAGTAACGTATGAATGATCTGATGCATCTAGGGTAATCGTCAAGATGTTAATGGAGGAAGCAAAGGCAATAAGAGATGTCTACAAAAATGAAAAACCAATGATTCCCTTGACCAAGAAAGAACAGATTGGTTATGATACAGCCACCCATTGCCATATATGTGAAAAGACTTTGGTTGGAGTCTCTGTGAGAGACAATGACCACCTTACAGGTAAATTTAGAGGAGCCGCACACAAAGATTGTAACTAATCCTATAGAAATCCATGTTTTGTTCGTGTGTTTATACACAATCTATCTGGGTATGACACACATTTATTTGCAAAGGAGCTGGGCATCGGTGAAAATAAAATGGACCTAATTCCCAACAATGAGGAAAAATATATTTCTTTCACTAAACATGTAAGTGAGGGAGTAAATCTAAGATTTATTGACTCATTAAAATGTATGGCTAGCAGCATCGATAAGCTCCCTAGCAATCTTTCCAGAAGTCAATTCCGGGAAACGAGTAAGCATTTTTCCAATGAACTTCTAAATCTTGTTATAAGGAAAGGCTTTTACCCATATGACTACATGGATAGCGTTGAAAACTTTCGTGAAACATCACTACCTAACAATGATACACTTTTACAATAAACTCAACAAATGTGATATTACAGATGAAGACTACAAGTTTGCAAAAAAGGTGTGGAAAACATTCAACATAAAATCCTTAGGAGAGTATACTCAGCTGTATAACAAAAGAGATGTATTGATATTGGGTGATATTATAGAAAACTTTAGAGATGTATGTCTCAAAACATATAAGCTAGATCCTGCATGGCATTTCACAGCAACAGGGCTAGCGTGGGATGCTATGCTCAAACATACTAAATCAGAACCAGAACTACTAACGGATTACAACATGATTTTGATGATTGAAAAAGGTATTCATGGCGGAATATCACACTGTTGCAACAGCTATGCCAAAGAAATAATAAATACATTGAATGATTATGATGCCAAAGTTGAAGCCTCTTATCTGGCATACCTGGATGCCAGTAACTTATATGGATGGGCTATGAGTCAGTATTTACCTTACAGTGAGTTTAAGTGGAGAAATACAAAAATAGATGTGACAAAAATTTGAGATGATGTCAGAAAAGGTTATATAATGGAAGTTTATTTGGAGTATCCACATGAACTACACGACCTCCACAAAGATCTACCACTATCTCCAGAGAATAGAATACCTGAAGGCTAGAAAATGCTTAAATTATTAACCACCCTATATGACAAGTAAAGACATGTACTGCACTATGTAAATCTTAAGCAATATCTGTCCTTCGGAATGAATTTGAAGAAGGTCCATAGAGTTCTGGAGTTTTAACAATAAGACTGTCTCAAGTCCTATATTGATCTAAACACAAATATGCGAACTAAGTCATCTAATTATTTTGAAAAGGACTTCTATAAACTAATGAACAACTCTGTATTCGGTAAAACCATGGTGAACATTAGAAACAGAGTGGATATGCGGTTGTGCACAAGCGGCAAGCAAGTGTATAAATTTGTGGCTAAACCAAATTTTAAAGATAGAACAATATTTGCTAACTCTTTGGTCGCAGTTCACATGAATAAAACAAAGATGTGCTTTAACAAGCCCATTTATGTTGGCATGAGTATACTTGACTTGTCAAAGACCTTAATGTACGATTTTCACTATAATATGATGAAACCAAAGTGTGGGGGAAATATTGAACTGTGCTATCAAGATACCGACTAATACGTATATTGCGTAAAAACATCAGACTTCTACAATGACATGAAAGAAATGATCGATCATTTTGATACAAGTGATTATCCAAAAAGATAATATATATAACATTCCACAAATAAATAAGAAAATTATAGGCAAAATGAAAGATGAATGCAATGGTAAAATAATGGAAGAATTTATTGGTTTAAGAGCCAAAATGTATGCTTTAAATGTGGAAGGTGATGTAAATAAAAGAGCAAAGGGTGTGAAAAATACTGTAGTCAGGAATGAGATAAGTTTTGATGACTACAAAAAGTGCTTGTTTGGAAAAGAAGTGGTGTACAAAAGCATGAATCTCATAAGATCTAATAAACATGAACAGTTTACAATAGAGTTTATATAAAAAACATAAAGTTCCGAAGATGACAAAAGATTTATTCTTAAAGATGGTATTAATACAATACCATGGGGACACTATAAAATTGAAAAGGAGTGAGACTATGAAATATATATACGATCACCACCTTTAATAATGCTTGTCAGACTTCATGGATTGATGTTGTATTCATGTATGTCATTCATATTTTGTTTTTAATTATTGAATCTTTAAAATAATTGTTTTTAATGGGAAATGACCCATTAAAAACTAATAAACATACATGTTTGCACACTAGTTAGCTTCAGTGATTCTTTCACTTTTAACATCATAAATTAGGTTTCTTTGGCTTTATGAGCACCACATTGCAAATAGTTGTAGCTTCGATTGGCTAATTAAAATCAACTGTCAGTTTCAGATTAGTTCGATCCTTTACAATAGAGGTTTTTCTGTAAGAACAATTAACAATATACAATGGTCTCCTAGAAACAAATGCATCGGGGTCATAATATAGTTCATTGTTACGGTAATGAGTATCTAGCTTGGTCTATGAGTTTCTAAAATAATTGTAGGCAATGTACATCTTATCGAAAATTTTATCCTCGATATCCAGGTTCCAATTCTCTTTGGGGAACACTTCATTCATTCCATTCTTAATATAAATATTTTTAACATGACAATGGTCAAAAATTTAACCATGTTTGTCTTGATATCCATTTTCTTTTCTGTTTAGCTGAAAGCCAACAATGACAAAGTCAGGCATATCGAGTTGGATTGAATTGAACTGATCCTTAATATCAAACTGGAATGAGTTTGCACCAGTAGGTAGAGGTTTTTCAAGACATTGCCAATAATTGAAACCTATGGGAATTTTGTGAAGTTTGTGTAGTTTTGCTTTAATTTCCTCTCCATAATTAGGCTCGTATTCAAAAATTGGCTACAGTATTTCCATTTATCAATAACAATTTTACCAGAATCTGGGATAATATCAGGAGATTCATCTGCTGGTGTTTTAGGTCTTCTGTAAATAGAAACATCAACATGAGAATTTCGAATGAATGTAATCTTGTACCTGCCTATCCAGAATATTTCATTAAAATCCCTCATAAACCCCAACAAAAGCCTAATGGATAGACAAGTTCATTATATCCATCTACCCTTGCTAGTTGCAAGTATGATGATTCCGATTCTGAGATAAGCAATGCATGCATCATAGTCGAAGTGATGCCAGGATTGTCAATACTTTCAATTGTATTGCCATGCTTGGAGATCTCTACTCTTGAGAACTGGAATGGGAAGAAATTCTCACAAAGGTCAATAGTTGAAGTTTTATCATTACCCCCATGTGTATCTCTTTTAGTTGGCTTATACTGTTGGTACACATAAGCCTCATTCGGATGTGTAAATGCATCGCCAACAGGAATATCAAATTCAATGCGCTTGTTGTATTCATTTAAATTGTTTTTTGTCTGGTCGTTTGGTGGAAACGACTGACGTCCATTGCTTTCAATATTTCGAATACTCTTTTTATATATAGAAAACAACTTTGGTTTTTTTTTAAACAACTACACTTTTATTATCAACCCAAGAATTATGACCACTATCAAAACCCATTCATTTAACAAGCAACTTATTTCCTTTCCTTTGTAAAACTTTCTCTACTAAGTAGTCTTGATCATACTGGGTCTTAAGCAGCTCTGGTTCATAAAATATACCCTTGATGGACCCACCTTTCAAATCATTTATTCTGTATGTTATGGGGTGCATGTACAATATATCACATACCTTAAATACTTCAGCGGACTAATTTGAAGTATGTCCCTTTTCAAACAAACCTTTACTTTTACTTATACGAACTTTATCTCCTATAGCAAACCTTGTTTCATCCATTTTTCTTTCTCCACAATACATAATGATTAGAATAGAACTTTCATTCTTTGCACTTACATTGGCAGGCTTCATCCCGATTGTGCTGTGAACAGTGTTATTGTATACACTTATTTATTTAGGCAATATATGCACCCATTTATAGCTTCCCTGCACAGTAAATATCTTCCACATTTTCTCCTTCAAAGTTATATTATATCTTTCTACAACACTGGCTTTCTTTCTTCTGCATGTTGAATAGTGTGTTATGTTTTTATTGTCCATTAATGTCTTAAATGATTTATTGTAAAATTGTTTCCCTTCACCTGTTTGCAAATGCATAGGACTATGGCCATTCAA
Source organism: Clitarchus hookeri (assembly GCA_002778355.1). Classification (NCBI taxonomy): domain Eukaryota; kingdom Metazoa; phylum Arthropoda; class Insecta; order Phasmatodea; family Phasmatidae; genus Clitarchus; species Clitarchus hookeri. The sequence goes on along the minus strand of NQII01000237.1, from coordinate 93,428 downwards.
AATAGTTTTAAATGCTCAAGTAACATTTTCACCTGTTTTATCCACGCATACTTGGAAAAACATCAATCATGGTCGACATATACTTAAACCCTTGGTTAAGTCTGTGTATACCTTTTAATGACCCAGAGTCCATCTCAACCAAGTCAGCCTGCCAGAGATCGTCGATGTCAAAAGATAGAACAGCCCTCCTGGGGAAATTTTTTCGCATTGGTATATGAATTTCATTTGCAATATCGTCTTTTATACTGCCACCAGTAAACATTGACTTATTGGTACCACATCATCTACAAACACACTTAATTCTTGTATTATTTGTAAGTTCATACGAAACTGTATCACTTAGTGTATGGTTCCTACACTTGAGCCAGTACATATTTAAGTTTTTCAATAATCATTATATATATATATATATATAATAAATGATTACCCGAAGAACAAACTGAAGTGAATATAGAGAGAGGGAAAAAAAATAATTGAAAAGTGTTAAACCTTCCGGAAACTACATAAAGACGAGTATGATAAAAATAAAAGACAGGAGCAATCTTTGATAGATGCGATAGAGGACTTGCGACAAAAAGTTGAGCACGTAACAAACGAGAATAAGAACCTAATCAAGGAACGTGTTCCATTTGCTGTAAAGAATTTGTACTATCCACGAACACCTACGGAAACTTAATTTGAGATGAAACTGTTTGGTAAAGCAGACACCGGTGATGATGGCGTTGAACACTATGACGATGGCTTTAAACGCTATGACGATGGCGTTGAGGCATTGGAGCGTTTTAAAAACGATATTGTACCGTTAACTAACTATAGAACCTCATTTATTGGAGAGAAAGTGACTGAATTCTTAAATAACTGAGATGACCATGTTTTTGGACTAAGGTCTGAAGGAAGCAAAAGGTATATTGGTGATAGTGAAGTAATATTCAACAATGACCGTCTTACTGTAAAAGATCCAACATACATTGGAACTGATGGTTTGCTGAAATTGCTAACTCGGAAGGATGTATCAGAAAGTGACTACACTGCAACCGACTATGAAAAATATAGTTATATACTTACAGATACAAATGCAGTTCTTCAAAAGAATGACCCCAACTCAGGAACACCACAATCGAGCAAGGGCGATAAATGGAAAACTATCATTAGACCAGTGTACGAAATGATAAAGAAAAACCGTTACTCTCCTCGTACAGGAACAGGTATAAATACTTATACAGGTTATCCCAAAGAAAATGTTTGTGTGGATGATGTTAGGAATCTCTTTGATAGGCTTCTCGTTATTTATGGCATAGAGAATGCTGGAAATGATAACTATTACAATGAAAAAGTCGGAATAATGGAAATGCTCAACAGCAAGTTTAGTGACTTTGTTGTGAATAATCCAAAAGTTGGACTGTACCTGATACGAATGTTAAAAACAATACCCCCATTATTTCTGGGAGTTGGAGCATCATGGAAAAAGATTACTCAATGACATAATAAATGTTCTAAATTTTGAGTTGCATGCACCAGGCTATAAAGTCCTAGGCCCAGGTACCAGACGAAAAGAGAGACTTGAGAGAGGTGATAAACCTGTTAATCCATTAGTTGAAGCTGTAATGGAGCATTATATATCTTATCATCACCATAAAGATCTAGCTGAAAGACATGTAGCTGATAAGGAGCTAGAAAAGAAGGCATTCAAAATATTGTTAAGCTCAGATGCTGATCTCAATGAGATATTGTGGGCAGGTGTTACTGGATCTGCGATCCATATTAAATGTGAGCTGGGCTGGGGAATTAAAATAAACATTTTAAATTTTAGGTATAATAAATTAAAGTAAAAAACATCGCATTTAAAGTTTCTAACGAGGAGCTGGAGGGTTTGAATATTGCTTCTTTCCTGACGAAAGACCAACTGGAATGCAAAAACAAGAAATTTAAGGAAAGCAAAAGTATGACTATCAGAGTCTCAACTCCACAGCTTAAGAAAATGTCTAAGGAAATGAAGACTGGAAATGGTTTGACATCTCACAAGGGCGGATTTTTACCTTAGATTTTTGCAGCATTGGGAGCTCTAGGGGCATTGGCAGAAAGTGCCTCATCTATAGCTACATCAGTAATTAATGATAAGAAGAGAAACCAGTAATTGAAAGAACCAAATAGGCATAATTTAGCCATGGAAAAACCATGTAAGGGGGTGAAGAATGACAAAAGAAAAGAAGAAACTCTACTCAGTAACTTTGATATTAACACGCCACTCGATAAGGATGTGGGATTGTTAACCTAGATGTTTCAAAAATCTCTGGAACACAATGGGTATGCTACTGGAAAGAATCCAATTAGAAATATTTTTTTCGACTCATTTGGTGGGATCCACCCTGGGAATTGATTGTGTATCTCGGGGGTAATATTATTTATAACGATAGCAGAATTCAAATTTCCACCAAGTAATTTGTGGCCATTTGTGTGTCATTGTGCTAAATCACTTTTCACATAATTTTAAATTTCAAAAAATTATTTTACTATTAATAAACAATGGATATATGTGGAAATTCATTAATGACCTCTTGGATTGAAGATCAAATTAAAGAACACCAGGTATAATGATACTGAGAAGATCAATCCTAATCATTTTGTTTCCCACCCACAGTTCAGTGACTTTATAACCACACTGACAAGGAATAAAAGATCCTTGGATAAAGCCTTTCTTACCTACTTGGAAGAAGATAATATTAAAGATTTTGAAAACAAAAGGCTTAGAAATGCGGGAAATCCTATTACTCCTAATGATGCAGTCAAGTTAGAGTACTATCAGTCCAACCGTATTGACATTATTCGTTTAGTCGGGAAATACAGTCCAAAGGAAAAATTATTTTACCTGGGTAATAATCAAACACAATACATATTTATAAGGAGTGAAATAATTATTGAGATAATAATAAAATCAGAGGATTATAAAAGAATTATCAAATTATACCATAATTTGAAAAGCGTTTCGATGTAATGCCCAATGGTAAGATATTTTTTTAAATTTCAAAATCTTTCATTTTATCTGAAGGTACAGTTGTGTTTTTTGAAATAGTTATTGTATATAAATATATTTAAAAAAAAAGAGTAGGGTCTGTCATTTTTTAATGGAATCACTTCCTTTAAAAGCAAAGGAAAATGTGCTAATAATATAAAGATTTAAAAAATCTTTAATTTTATTAAGATACTTGCCGTTATTCAACTTACGAGTTGTATATATTGTAACAAAACCATATTCCTTATCCCAACATTTTGAACAAGTCTCCCTAAATTTGTTAAATGGAATATCACCACCAACGAAATCGCTATGAATATGTTTAAGATTTGTAGCATCTTGTCTGAATATGCAAAGAAAATAGGTATTGTCTCTTATAAACTGTTTAGGCACTTTTGAGTATGTCTAAGCTAAATAGAAACAATCAATATCTTTATGCCTACAGCTAGTGAATAAATCTCTTACTTTGTCCTCATTTTTAAGTATGACATCATCAAAAACCACAAAAGAGCCTTAACAACATTCATCCACAGTAAACATTTCTTCATTTGTAGGGACGAAGTATGCTATTGGTTCAGATATTGATTTTGCTGCTACCTCTGTATCTTCGTTTTAAAGTGATATATTTTGGTTGGTTCAGACTTTTTGAACACACATAGAGAGTACCAAAGTCCAACCATCCTGGTGAATATTTAAAATTATCAATCATATGTGTAGTTTTTCCACAACTACTAGGACCCTCTATCAAACATCTAATATTAATAGGCATTAATTCTCCATGTCGTTTTGTCAATACAGTTTTGTCTGGTATCCTTATTTTAATATCCCAGTCTACCTGTTTCATATTTCTTGGATTATTCATTTATTTAATAGATATTTTTTGTTGTAATAAATGAGTAAAATATTCAAGCTAACAGATAACAAATCAGTGTTGAAGAAAAGACTACATTATCCTTTAGAGATAGAGGAGCACTCAGTGGCTTTAGTTCAGTGCTATACTGCATACCTAACACACAACATTACCACTGTGAAAGAGAGTCTCTATTTTAAAGACTTGGGTGGTATGGAAACATTAGTTGAAATTCCAGTTGGCCAATATAGTTGAAAAGATCTTGTAAAAACTATAAAGACAATTCCCCCATTTAATATAGTTCCAATGTGTGGGGGAGAAAATATTAGCATATCCCTCGAGCTGGATAAGACAACAAACAGGATGAAAGTAAAATGTGATTATGATTTACAGTTTGGAAAATGGGTTTCGATAGGAGAACTTTTGGGTTTCACAGAAAATAAAATCCTGAAAGCAAACGAGCACCATTATGGAAACACAATTCCAAAATATGTTCACTTTGAAACAATTAATATACACTGTAATATAGCTAATGGTATGATATTATAACATGATGAATATAACCACAGAGAAACTAGTATAATTGTTATATCTAAACCAAGGACGATATTTCGATTTGGTGACACAATCTATTACGAACCTGCTTAGCCATTATTTTTTCCCATGATACCACTTTATGTAAAGGAAATAATGGTTGAAATTAAGGATGACAAATGTAAGTTAATAAATTTTGATTCATCAGAACGAACTGTGGTCTTAGAGATGAGACTGTACATCCTTATTTTTCTATTAAAGAAAAGGGTATTTTAGGTTGGAAGTACTCATATAATAACTTTAATGGTTATTTAAACCATTGAAGTTGTATATTAATAAAAATATAAGAATATAGGACTGGCTCGTTGATAAATGCAATTGCATCGTTTATCTGACTTCAACACACAGCTCGAATTCTGTTGGTGTAGAAACAGGTTTTCCTCATATAGACTCGCCATCTGCGACTGCTATTGGTGACATAATATGTGAACCAGGATGTGGTCGAGGCCGATGTATCCGCATTCTAGACGTGATTAATTAAACGATTCGACGCGACTCACTGTATAAATAGTATGAAGAACCTCGCCTAGTGTGTCTTGCCAGTTTAGCTCAGTGGTAAGACATCCGACTCTTAATGCAAGGTTGGTGGGTTCAAATCCCAGGCTGAGCAGATAAATTTACAGTGTGGGTATGAAGGTGCCCGCATCCACACTGTATGTTTATCAACCGCGTTGTTCCAAATTTGAGCTAATAAAATTAATGCTCCAACTCTTAGCAGATGTCTAGGAGTAGCAGATACAAATATATGGTACCTCTTAAAGCCCAGAAAAAATACTATCTACAGTATTCACTATTGTATCAGACATATAGCTGGGTAATCACAGATGGTGAAGGTGCCACACCATCTGAGAGGGGGTACTACAAATAAAAAAAAAAACTCTTCCACCTCACCACTTAAAAAAAGGCCGGCCAAGGGGTGAGGTGGGGGAGTTCTCCGAAAAAAAGGTTTTTTGTTGGCGTCAAAATAGGTCGTAATAATTTAAAAAAGGTCCCTGGCGAGTCATTAAGTTGACTGTAAACCCTTTCCAATTTTTTCTTGTAATATAATAAAGATGGATAATATTTCTATAGAAAGTGCAATTAAAGATTTAGAAAAAGAATTAGGTGTTTCACCTACTTTAATATGTCGAATTTGGAGGTGCATACCCAAACTTTTAATTAGGCTATGTTGCAGCACCTTTTCGAAGTCGGAGTGGTAATTGTGTTTTAATGGTTTCACAATCATTAAAACATTATAGAGATATGAATGCAAATGAAAATAAACTGATGCCTAATGCCTAATTATATGAATACATGCATTTACTATTTTACAAACAGAATAGAATGCCTTTGTGTGCCATCACATTTTTCCATTCCTTTATACACAAAGTTTGTGCCTCCCCGATTGACATCACTTAACACTTTTGTAGTGAAAATCTGTACATATCTGTTTGGTAAGGTCACCTTAAAATATCCTGAAGTAACTACCACTTTGAGACCTTATTTGGTTTCTTTTATTTCAGCATGGTTTATGGGATAGGACTGCCCTATTTTGAGGTCGGAAAGTTTCATAAAATGGTGGGTGCTATTTTGTTCCTTATTATACATATTCATTTATTTAAATTAAAAAAAGTCTCACTGCTGATTCTTAGAGCACCTTTTTCTAAGCGCCTTTTTCTAAAAGTAAATTTTAACGCAATTTTTTTGTGCTGCACGCGCCCGCGCCCGAATCGGTATTATCATAATTTATGGTTATTTTCAAACAATTAGTTTTAGAAGTGGGCTGAAAACAGATGAGTATTTTTATCCCATTAACTTTTAATTGAGGTTTAAAGACAGATAGGTATTTTTAATCCATTAGTTTTTAAAAGTCGATTGTAGATAGATGGTTATTTTTAATCCATTAATTTTCAAAAGTGGGTTGAAGATGGATAGGCATTTTTAACCCATTAGCTTTTAAAAGGGGTTTGAAAATGGATGGGTATTTTTAATTCATTATCTTTTAAAAATGGGATGAAAATGGATGGGTATTTTTAACCCATTAGTTTTAAAAAGTGGTTTGAAAATGGATGGGTATTTTTAACTCATTATCTTTTAAAAGTGGTTTGAAAATGGGTGGGTATTTTAAACACATTTTTTAAAAGTGGTTTGAAAACGGATGGTTAAAAGCAATGATGCGCTAGTGCTGCATTCGAATCGTCATTTTATATCTACTCTTAGGACACTTTAATCTGCAGAGGTCAAGATATCATGTGATCAATGGCCAGTCACGAACAATGGTGAAGGAGCGAGGGAATGGAATGTCGGATGGTAGGTGGCGGGGAAGGATGTTGTGGAGTCGAACTATGGTGAAGTGAATGTTGGTGGTATGAATGTGGGAGGGGTAAAGGGAGCTGTTTGGTTGTAGATGCTAAAATCTCTTATTACCAGCACTCTCAAATGGGCATTACTGAAAACACGTTTCAACGGCACAATCTAGTTGTCAATGGAAGACAAAATTTATTGGAGTGGGTGGGGAGATTGTTTGTTACATGAAAGCAATAATGAATTGGTGCAAGGGGGTCGGTAGATTGACTGACTATTGTGAGGGGCTGTGTGCTCTGCAGCACGTACAATAATCGAACCCTTAGGGGCATGTGGCATTGTGGCATGGTATACTCAAATGTGATGTAATGAATACACGGTATGACTGTAAGATGTTTAAGGTTTTTGAAGAAAATCAACTAGTTTGGTTTACAACTGCCCTACTCAACAACAAATTTTGAATGCCCTTAAGACAATTAAAAAAACAATCTGTTTTTTTCGGATCTGACATTGGAGCTTTCTTTTAAAGAATAAGCTTGTCAACATTGTCTGACTGGCACTTTATCAAAGCACAGAAGGTATCTATTTTGTTTGTGACGAACATGTTTACAGAGGAGGTAGTGCTATGGGCCTATGATCTGTTCTCCATTGGCAAACAATAGCCTGATAATGGCATTGTTGATTCACGCAATTGGAAGGAAGCTATTGCAGCAAGGGATTATGGGCCGTGGGGATGAGGTGGATATTACATGACGGGAATATGTATGCTTGATTGATATTTCACACCTTTTTGCGAAGTAAAATTTTGTCTTCCCTTTTGATAAAATACATCGACACTAAATTGGGTAATCTCAGAGCGAGCATAAGAGTAAATGATTAAGGAAAACATGTCCTGGTGTATAAACTCATCCCTCCGCCCCCCTTGCCGAATACGTTTTTGGCACGTGCAGAGTGAATGGAATATGTCAGCGAATGTTCAATGTGATTCGACTAGTAATGATGGCCATTTGCTGCACATGGCAGGGAACTGTGTGCTCTGAGCGACTGCATGTAGTGATTGAGATGCTTCTGGGTGAATGCTGAAGTGTTTGTGGTTCACCTAGGTGATAGAGCTGACACAAGAAGAAGTAATGAGATACCAACAGAGTGGTGCACTCTCATGTAAATAATAGAACTGCAAATGTTTTGTCAATAGGACTAACTTAAAAGTGGTATTATGTTGAGCTATGATTCTTGTGGAAATTGGTGTTTTCTTTTGCACTCAAAACTATAAATACAATGCCAGACAATGAAAATATCACACCACCAGAAAAATTGTGGCAACCATGAAACAATATAAATAAATAGAATACAGCCTGGTATACACACGATTCCTTGATGGTGCATTTGCACTTGACCACACACCTGGCAGAGGCACTTCAAGCACCAAACAGTTTTCGTGGACACTGGCATGTAGTCGAAGCCGCATTAATGCGTGAAACATCAGATATTACCAAGCAAGCATACAGAGTGCAGAAGAATGCCTAGAGGACGACAAAGACGTCGTTTTACAGAATTGATGAACTTTGAGAAGACTCATTATAGGGGTGTAAACCGTAGAGTGGTCATATCACCATATAGCTCACCATGTACATCGTTCGGACCATACTGTCCGATACTATTGGGTGCAGTGGATATGTGAAGGCACTCACACACCGAAGATTGGCTCAGGATGGACGACTTCGACTACCAGTCGAGAGGCTCGACAGATTGTGTGCCAGGTGTAGTAGGATACTATGGTGACCTGCTCCACACTACTAGCCAGTGTTGATGCTCTTTTGTGTCCACGAAGCATTTCCCGATGCCTTGTGGACGCAGATTTGTGATCACAGTGCTAATTATGGGTGCTGCCATTAATCCTGCAACAGAGGCGGCTCCGTTTGCAGTGGTACCAGGCCAGAGCAATACTGACCACAGACTGGCGATGTGTGGTGTTTAGTGATGGGTGTCGTTTCATTATGGGGTCTAATGAACATCGCGCCTGGGCATGGAGGGTCCCTCGTGAATACCATAATCCCAATTTCGCTGTTGAGCAGCACACTTCCCACAGAGCAGACGTTAGAGTCTGGGGAGCCGTAGCCTACAACAGCCGATCCACTCTCGTCGTGTACGTGGAACACTGATGGCTCAGTGGTTTGTGTATGCAATCCTACAACCCCAACTGCTCCCAATCCTGGCAGGGATTTCAGGTGCGATATTCTTGCTGGATAACCCCCGACTACACATGCATGCTTCACCCAAAACTTCCTCAGTCTTTTCCAAACACTACAATGTCCTGTATGCTCCCCTGACAAGACCCCAATCGAGCATGTGTGGTGCCAGTTGAAATTCTAGCTGTCACTGTGCCATAGTATTCGGGATTAGGTACACACCGCCCAGCAATTGTGGGCCCATCTGTCTCAGGACAACATCCAGTGTCAGCTGGACTTATGCCAGCCTGAGTTGCAGCATGTATGGCAGTGAAAGAGGGTACCACACACAATTGAAGATGACCAGACAGCATACCACAGATCCACATATAATTGTTCTGCTGGTCTATTTTTGTGATCATGAGTATTACCTATCTTTATCACTACCTCTATAAAGTTTCAGTACCATCCGATGCATCCTTCCGTGTGCACTATTTTGATTACCTGGCAGTGGATTAAATGATAGTACATTATCAATGATACAACTATATGTATATTATTTTGTAGTTTAGAAATAAATAAAGTAATTTATGTAAGCTATTTTATTTCATTCAGTCCACCATCTCTTCTCGAAATTGGTTATGCCCCAACAGTTGTAACAAGACACTTATTTTCACAGTTAATGTTTGCCATGTACACCTCACAACTATGTGACTTATTTTAGCTTGCGAACGGACGTACCTACATTTATGCTTATAAGTAAGAATTTTTTTACTAATTTATTGTTTATTTCTTCTTTGTTTTCCCACGAATTTTTATGTTTTACTGGTTCTCACTTTATGTGTTTTGTACAATGTTGTCAAACATATGCCCAATGTGATAGTTTTCATATTTTAATAGTGATGCTTAGTCACCAATAAATGCTTTCACTCCTTTTATGCAGAGTCGACAGCTCAGATGATGCCACTTATAGTACCAATGTGACCACGTGGAACATCCAGAGTATGCAAAATAAATTGTAGGAAACACATAGCATTTTTGTATTTTCCATGTTTTTTTTTCTCTTGGTTTACAGCTTTTGGCTGTGGTAGCAGTAAATTTGACAATGGACAAGTAAACTAGGAAAACGATACTATCTTAGTATGGTGAAATTAACTTGTCTCATCACATTCTCATCCTTGTTCATATTCCGTGTTGGTTGATGAACAATCGAATTCTAGGCGAATTGTGCTTCGCAGTAGTAGAAAGTGTGGACACCTGAGAGCCAAAAAATATTGTCACGATAAATACTTGGCTGCTACAAGTCAGCAGTGCCTGCAGCAACATTTCTTATAACACTTCTGAAGAAAAATTATCAATCCAAAATAATTGCTATGCCGTGCTATCCCAATTATAAAGCAAAGTGTGAGTCACCAATTGACTTTTGCTTTTTCTCTCTCTGCGAGGTTTCTAACAAGTTGAGCTGTTATAAAAAAATTAAATAAAACCAGCGCTAAAATAAGTGTTTTTCAACGAATTCATTATGTTAAAAATGCTGCAAAAATATATTTCTTCAGTTGTATCTTATGTCGAACAAGATACATAAATGTAGTCTCTGAATCTGCAGAAGTACCTTGGCAACCAAATGTCTCCTGCCATTATTCCGCCTCAGAGGATAGACAATGCCACATAATTTGCATTCCTCTTCGATATTTATATCACTGTTTCAACGGACAAGTTTTTCATCTAACCTCATTCTTGGGCCAAATAACAAGTGTTCAAAAATTATAATTTTAAATGGAAAGCTATTAGCATGCTCATAAATTCTACAAAAGAACTTAGTTTTTTTTCATGCATTCTGATAACTTTAAATTTAAATCTACAAACGTGTTTACTTGTATGCAGTTTTCTTCAGTTAAATAAAGAAAGTAAAACCGGATGTAAAATTAACGTTAATTTTACAGAATGAGTTGACAATGAATGCAAAAAGAAACATGGAAAGCTACTGCTTAATAGGGACAGGCATGTCATTGTGAGAAAACCAATTGCGACAAAAGTGCAAGTTACCTTGAGATCACAAGACTGTTCTCCAATTTGCTACAAAGGAAGAATTAATTGTGTTTGACAATAACCCTACAAGCAGTTAAAGGTATACATTATTTCCAATGCAACGACAATGACAATATGCCACCTATTGAAGCAAAGCACAACTCAAGTTGTCATTTTCGGCAATTAGGTATGTGAAAACCAAATTGCATTCAATTTTATGCTAGCATGAGAAGAAACGTGAAAAAGACTGTTTGTACGTTTAGAACCAATTTAACCAAAATATGACTAATGCTGATGAATGACAGAAAAAGTTAAACTGACTGAAGGTTAATAAGAAATATGTAAAATTCAATTTCACCAGCGTGCATTGGGATGTTACTGGCATATTCTAATGAATGTCATTAACACACAAAATCATCGTAATGATTCATTGCTGAATGTATGTAACTTGTAAATACCTCAATTTCTCATTTTGAAATGTAGCAATAATATACCTTCTTCATGCAATGAGCAATTTCATAATATATAAAATGGTATCAGTAACTCGCGAATGAATGCATAAAATAATGTGGTGCACGTGTTTGTTCAGTGCAATTTCTAATATAGGCTATTCACGGTAAAGTGAGCACTTTCGAGGCCCTAGTTACTTTTTTTTGTATCAGTCATTTTTATCCTTCCACTACTATTTAAAACAAATATGTAAGTAATAAAAACAGTGTATATATTTCACCGGACTCGAAAGTTAACGTCTAACACTACAATTAATTATTTTTTTTTGGCTATTATTCCACATGAGAGGGCTTAAAAAAGTGCTCACTTTACCATGAACAGCCTATATCAGTGGATACTTGTATTATATGGTACCGTTCATTCGCATGAAATATTTACTCGATAGAAGAGGCCGATTTTTGAGTTAACAGATATATTGTGAAATATTAAAACCTTTCACTACCTGCCTTAACTAATTGTGCAAGAGTCATTAAGCGTAATGAATGCTGAATTTGATAACACGACTGGACCTTCGATGAACATGAAGTAAAATGATGTACATACTTGACTTAATGACACCGTCAAATTGAACTTGCTACGCGAAAAAGAAGTACATTAGTAGGAACTTATTCCAATGCTTTGGTTCGGTAGTGTCCTACACTTCTTGAATCTCGGATGACAACACAGTGTATTCTAAACTTACGCGCAAAATTTACAGCTAATAGTGAAATACAAAGCAAAAGCATCGCATGTTCTTAGTAATAACATTAAAACAGCACACTGTTATGTTTCTGAAGTGACTGCTTAAATCTGTAGGCCGCAATATGGCACTATAAACACGATAAGAGGCAAACAGTGCATAACACTGCAAAAGGAGGAACAAAAACAAGGCAAGAAATATGCATGTTACTGACTTGCGATTGATGTGCATTAGACCACAATGACTCAAGTCCGCATATCGAAAACATTACATTAAGTGATGAAGGATCATCGGGTTACTGGAGGCAGAACAAACATAACTTACGGGGTCCCAATCCCTGGGTGTTCCACAAAGTGTTATGTTCAGTTGATTGCGGAGATTCCGACAGGGAGGAAATGTCAGGCGATCCTTCAGTAGTAAACTTCCAAGGAGTTAAATGTCGTGAAAATATGGTTTCTCAACCCCAACTAGCAGAATACACTGTAGTAGCACAGCATATATCCTTGCTAAAGAATTCAGAGTAGATAATTGGAAAAGCATTTCTACCTTTTCTGCATAACGACGTTTGTATCAAGTGGGAATATATTCCAGAGGCCTGCGAAATGCATACCATTGAACACTGTTCACAAAAATGTCCGATTATTAAGGCGCAGAGAAAATTGAGCGTGAACAAGGACGAACCCACGTCGTATTGGCTATTTACCACATTATCTTTAGTCGGTGGTGTGGCATGAATCGTTTTGTGCGATTGTCATTGACAGACGGACTTTTAAGTGTATGGCCTTCAAAAATCTGTTATAAACGTCTTCGGATAACACTCAATGAAATTGATACAGCTTGTTGCTCCTCATGTCCGTGGAAACTGAATACATTTTATTAAATTTAATTTTTGCCAACGAGTCTAGTCAACGAGTCAACGATATTGTATATGGCAATATCTGAAAATATAAAAAATCTTCGCAAGTAGCATTTTTTGGTTGGGCCAACGTTAATCCAACCTTTGCCTGAAGGTTGGGCCAACGTTTGGAAGAATAACGTTGGCTGGACATCAAAATGACACTCGGAACTACGCAGGCCCAACATCATGTAATTAGCGGGATGCCAACCATAATCAGTAATATATTTTACAGCATGCCAACAAATTATTTTCTACCAGTTTGCAAGAAATGCAAATATGATACGACAGAAACCTAACCACTAACTAACATTGTTATTATGTTGGTTATTAGTAGAATTTTGATTATTCGCTAACTAATATTCTACATTGGATAAACTATCATTTGTGGTATGTTACACACAGCCAGCCATTTTTATAAGTTGGTATTTTGTTGTTCAATACCACAGTAGTAAAATTTGGTTGGGCAAACATTAGGATCTAACGTTTGGCCATCGTTGGCATATTATGTTGGCCCAATGGCGAAAAGTCCCTCGGCATTACGTTGGCCCATGATGACTTTTACGTTGGTTGCCAACTGAAATACAACTTTGGCCCCACATAAATTTATGGTTGTGTGCAAACTGTTAAGAGTAGTGTATTTTCTCTTTCAGAAAGGCATTCACACAGTCATTTACCCACATTTGGCAATGTTTTGCTAAGATGTGTTATTGCATGCATAATGCCAACTAATAAACAACATTCTGCCAACGTTGGTTACAAGTGTTTCTAATAAAAAATTTTACACTCTAACAAAACCTATAATAATTCTTCATTCCTATTATTTCTCATCATATCCCGTTTTACATTACGACCTGATAATTCCATTGTTGAATACTGGATTCGATCTCGCGCTCTTTGGTATAGCAGCCCGATGTGATATCCATGGAACTACTGTAACTTCTCGTCTTTTGCAAAAACAAATAGGTACCTGTCATGATATTCCAGTTTGATATAATGTGATGTATTTTTTATGGATTTAAGTCAGATTTTTTTATTCTGAAACTGAATTTAAAGCCTACCAGTTACAAGAATATATTTTCCAAGTAATTGCTAATACACAACCAAAGACAGCCAGTTTATTTTAAAGAATCTCTGTGCTAAAAAACTTGAAACATTAAGCAAATATAATTAATTATATGAGTGTTCGTTTAGAAAAAAATAATAATATCCTACGATGGCATAATGTCTGTAATGTTAAGTAGTCGCAATGTAACAAAATACCAGTAGCCAACTGTTATGTCCACAACATTATAAAACAAATGAGGAAACAAACACAGTTGAATGATAATTTACGTTTAGTGAATTTTTGTATGTTGTGATTAATATGTTTTTCCATTTAAAACGATTATTTTATATAAGTGAATTTATGTTGGTTGTACAAACTTGGCACAACAAAGTTGTACAGTACATACCAAATGACAATGGTATGTTTTCAAACAAGTAAACAAGATATAAACAACGAAGCCAATATTAAATAAGACATGGTTTGCGTGCTAAAAACATTGCTTTAAAACAATTATACTAAAATATAGTGTAATTTCGTAAGTCATATTGCAATTTCCTTTGTTGGCATAATGTTGGTTACACAATGTTGGCACAACAGAAATTTACATTCCAAATTACAACAGTATGTTTTTCGACAAATAGCCAACACATCACCAACGAAGTAAATTTTAAATAAGAAATAGTTTGTGTGCTAAAGATGTTGCTTTTAAAAAATCATACAACATTTTAGTGTTATTACATTCGACGTATGTCAATTACCTTTGTTGGCATAATGTTGATTACACAATGTTGGCCCAACATATATTTAAATACAAAATGCCAACATTATTGTTTTCCAAGTAACCAACACATCACCAACGATGAAAATTTAAAAATAAAACAGGGGCTGTGTGTTAAAAACATACATTTTAAACAAAAATGCAAAATTGTGGTTTTATTTCATCAGAAATATGGCATAATGTTTATTACACAATGTTGATCTAACTTAACATTTAGTACCACTTACCAACTGTTGTGTTCACAATAATGACATGACATATAATCACCTGACCATATTTTAAAGAGGATTATATCAGGTGATGAAGTACCTTCATATTTGTATAAACTACAATAAAGTGACACTGTTTTCATTTGAAGAAGTTGTTCTGTAACTTCACATAAAAAGTTGGATGCCCAAAAGAAAAATACACACATATTACCAACAGTATGTTTACCAACTTGCTACCAACCAAAAATCAACCATTTAAAATTACAATTGCAAAAGGTTATGACATTTTTTGATTTACATCATTGTCTGGAGAGTGCTATGTAATATCGTAACATTTCCGTGGTAGGAAACGTTTGTCGGCATTTTCCGTTGAACCAACGTTGTCTTAATGTGTGTGCTCAAATTCAACATATAGCCAACCTTTCCAACCAAGTGCCAACATAGGTTGATACTGGGGAGGTTAGGTTGTGTTTTTGATTAAAAACAATGTTGGCCCAACGCACAAAATATTAACGTGACACAGTTGCGGCAAAATATTAACGTGTACATGTATTGTGCTATTTCGTGTACAACAAATATGTTAACAATGAAATAATAACCGTAAGAACTACCGCCATTATAAACTTTGTTAAAAAGTCATAAGGCTGACCTAAATATGGTTATAGGCCTACGTTGTGAACATTCGTAAGAAATGGTTTTTGAAATATGACCAAATTCTTTGAACAGCTGAACACAGTAAACAAAGCATTTGAGAGTTAAAACATAGTCACATGGCAATGTTAATGTTTACATGTAGCGGAAGGATACGTAATCGGTAACCAAAATTAGAACTTAAGCAGGGCTTCAGAAAAGTATGAAGTAACAGTGAAAGGCATACACAGAATGTTAGCCCAACATAAAATACCATACCAAAAACAAACCCTTAAGTTTCCAAAATTGAAATAACATACAACCAACTAAATATATATCATAGAATAATTATCTCACATCGTGAAAAACGTTAATATTATTTGACGTATAAGAAAGGAGCACTGTTTTCATCAATTAATATTTTTTTTCATAATTTGACATAATAATTCGGTTGCCCAACACTAGCCCAACAGAAGAAAACATACAAATTACCAACAGTATGATTCCCAACTTGTTACCAACAATTTAGCAACCATTCTCAAGTTAAAAAAAAATATTTTCAGTATTTTCTGGCTTTTTCTGATTTAGTGACATCATTTTCTTGAGTGTGCTAAGTAATCTCACAAAATGTCCATGGTAAAAATTTTTCGTTGGCATATTACGTTGGGCCAACGTTGTTTTAATATCCGTGTTCCAACCCAACGTTCTGCCAACCTTTCCAAACCAAATTACAACCGTTGGCCCAACGTATGTTGTTATTGGGGTCATGCCAGTTAAAATTTCTATATCAACAATTTTTTAGTTAATTCTTTTAAAGTGGAAATTTAAATTCTTTATGGAAATGTGTTTAAAGGAAATAAAGTTACGTAAATGGCACTCATTTTCTTTGTATGATATTAAATATTCTTTTCATTCTCACCACGTTCTGTTCGCGATTGCGATTAGTGATTCTACATAAGAAACATTTGTTTATATTTTATGAAGTTACAATAATAAATTACTTGTAGTGTTAGTAAACTTAATTCTAAGTATAAAATTGCTTTAAAAATAAAATTAACTGTGTTTCTTACCGTAAAACAATGATCAAAATGAATTGAATTGTGCAGTAACTTCATTTAGAGATAACTGTTTACCTCCTTCAAACTGATCTGTCAATCCTGATTTTTATATAAAAACGTACGTAATGAGATTCTATTTGTCGCACAAACATTTTCGAAAAGTGGGAACGAAACAGTAAGACGGAGTGAATTAACAACACAACAGCTGTGTCTAACACACTACCCACATAATAAATCCCGATATGATTATTATCATCTCGTTGGGATCCAAAATCGACCCAGAAGCCTCAAAATTGCAACGCAAGCTTCCAATCCCTGAGCTATTTGCCAGGTAAAAAGGCTCTGTATAATCACCAAAAGAACCTTACGTATTTAAGTACATCGCATTAACATACTGTGCAAAATGACTTAAAATACAATATTTCATTATTTAATCAATATTGACATAATTGAAAATATTTCCGCTATAACTTACTACAGAGCAGATGGAAATAGAAGTGGATGTTTTCTCCACATAACGAAACCGCAGGAAGAAATGAGTGATATTTCCTTGTTGAAATAATTCACTACGTAACGAAAAATAAAATAATTATTATGTAGGATTTTACGCCAAGCTGTTGTGCACTTACCGAAATGTGACAAGACCTAATAATTGTAGCCCATTTCGAATTACTTGTTGCCGATTTCTGTGAATTAATTTTAAGCTACATTAAGGATAAGACTATAAGCCCAACGAGTTCAGCATTCTTGCTACATCAGGATTAAGTCTTAGTAATGGTGGCCATAATACCGCCCAAAAAATCTTGAGGAAACCGAAGTAAGAAATAAAACACCAAAAATTAATATTAGGACTACAATAAACCACGTTTATGCTAAATAACATATTTATGTAGGATATTTTTTTTGCTGTAACTACAAGGTTTTTGTATTGTCTTCACGCCTTAAAATTCAGTTTTCAGAAATCACGATTAACACTCAGAGACATTTTTGTTCCAGCCAACAAAATACTTGTTTGTAAAGGGCCAAAAATTTATTTAGTTGCCCCAACAAAATATTTTATTGAGTAAACAAAACATGAAAAGTAAAAAAATTAATTTGGCTCAATTAACAAAATGCACGCTTGAATAAACAAAACCTCCGTGTTGGGCCAAAGGAAATTAGATTGGCAACGAATTACTTAGTTTATTTGGCCACTCATTTGATCGCCCTCCTTTGTAAATACAACTCAAGAGTTTGTTCGTATTTTTGGTAGCAATTAGAATAGTGACAGTGTTTGATAGTGAATTTATTAATACTTTATAATGCCATGAAAGTACTAATAAAACAGGTTCAACAGGAAACCGAAAAGTAAAGCAATAAAACTTTAAATGTTTATTTAATTACGCTGTCCAGTGTTTGAGAGAAGTATATTTATTTAAAAACCTTCTCCTTTCATTATTAGTCACTTTAGCTGAGGTTGCTAGGGCGTGGCGCTCGGACGCAAGCGACCTACGTTCGGATCACGGCCGGGCTTTTGCTTCTATTTATTACCCGAAACTGTTTCATGTTAGTATAGCAAAACAAATCTTTAGTTACACAAACAAATCTTAGTTAAGGGAAACCAAATAAGAACAACAACAAAATTATTTGGTTTCAACAACAAAAATATTAATTGCACCTATACAAACATGTAATGTGTTTGCGCCAAACAAACTTGGTTCAATTCAACAAAACCTATTTATTAGTGCACAGTTACTTTTATAAGCTTGAAGAATTTAATTCTGTTTTTTACCTGGATATGTTTAAAGCTCGGATTGGTATTTAAACAGAGGTTATATTAAGCTACAATGCCTCTCTAGTTAAAAAAAGAGAGGCTGGGGTAGAGCAGCGGCTAGAGTGTTTGCCTCCCACTAAGACAAACCGGGTTCGTTTCTCGGCGGGGCCTCTCCCGAATTTTCGCACATGAGAGTCGTGGCGGAAGATGCCGCTGGTCGGGGTGTTTTCTCGGGGATGTCCCATTTCCTCCGTCTTAGCCTTCTGGCGCTGCTCCTTACTCACCTCACCCCACCCTAATTGGCTCTCAAGACCCCGCTGTTAAGAGCCGCTTTAACCTCTTGACTCCTCTCTCCACTCCATTATATAGCTAAAACATATAAGGAAAATAGTTAAGAATTAAAGACAGATTTGCTTGATTTTTTGGTAAAGTTAGGATTATATTTTGCTCTCGTTAAATAGTTTTAGTGAGGTGTAAAATAATTTTTATTTCTCATTTAAAATTGTAGTATGTAGCACCGGAAATGCACCCGAACACATGAAGTATGAAGTGTGATAAACTTAAAATTCTGGTTTATATAAATACATTTTATTTCATACATGTTTATCTGGATGAGTGGGAATGTAATTCTAGTCTTTATACGACAAGATTGCTGTGATCGGTTATAGCATATCTATCTAAAATAATACTCAGGCACGCTGTACAAATAATTTGAGACAAAAATTTCTAAAACTTGCCAGCAACAACATGTATGGCAAATATGACCAATTAAACAACTTTCAGAAAACATACTTTGTGCCATATTTGGACGCAACTGAACTAAACCTGTGGGATAAAGTAAGAAATTTTCTCCCTCAATGAAAATTATGTGGTATTTTGTGCATTAAAAGTGCCCTTATTTTATACAACATTCACAACGTTTTAGCTAAATGTAAAAAATATATTGTCCTTTTTGAAATTTTTTTTTAAGAGAAAATCACACAAATTGTAAATTTGATTGAAAACGTTACCGGACAATATTTTTTGGGTAAATTTAGTTACTTGGATGGATCACACAAAATGTACCTTCTTGCCGGTAACACAGTTCTCAAAACTGTTCAGAGATGGGTAGCATAGTTACAGAGAAACGAGACATGATCGTTGTTAAGGCTGACATTGTTAGAATGCTGAGCTACAGCGTTTACTATTGCTGACGACATCAGTAGCACAGAAAGTTCCACAGTGTCCACGTGATGTCTTGCAGTAACACGCGATCGTAAAAACGCAGAGGCTGAGTGGCAATGGAAGTCCTGGTGGTTTACAAGGGTAGACAAGGCTGTTTATTTACGTCGCTGTCAAGTGAAAACCATGTTATCATCGGTGGCGGACTCGATTAAGAACACGTCGTCAATGAAGTCTTTAATTTCCTTTATGTTGTCAATTGTACAAAATTGAATTAGGGCATACAACAATAATTGTAAAAGTAATCAAAATCATGTAATTGAATTTCTTGTTTCATATTCCCTTTTTAACTTTCCTGTGGCGCTGACGACGCTGTAAGTTTGTCTATGTTATTGCGTAACAAGTCATTACAACTAAATTTAAATACGCATTAGCAGCAAACATATAAAAACAGTAATGTAAATTTTATGAAAAATGTTTAGTTACGTAATGCTAGGTCTGTTTGCTTTGACCGTGACAAAAAGATTATTGGAATAAAAATGTCATATCCGCCCGTGAACTAAGAAATGCAGTTACGTAACTGCATGAAAATGCTAACATTGTTTCTAAAAGCTGGTATCGTAGCATAAAATAACGCAAACGACTTGAAAGGTTAAATGACATGCCAAGGGGTCAGGCATATGCTGATGTGTGCATGCAAACGTTGAAAGAGCGAGTGATAATCACTAACAAACGAAAAAATGGGCACATGTGGCAGATTATAGCTTCTTTGTCTTTCCGAAGACGTTAGTTTGTACTTACACAACCACAGTTGTTATAAAATTATAATTTTCACTTAAAAAAAGCACATTTGTACTTCATTTTTTGCAGTAAATTGCGTTGGTTTAAACTAAATGATGCATGGTTTTTGTCGAATTGGTTCTGAAACGGCAAATATATTTCTAACATTTTGGCAGACTTGGAAATACAGTAAGGTGAAATAGGTGCACTGAATTTGAATATGAATGGAAAAGTGAGAGTAAACAGAGTAATGGTGAAAAAAATCCGGATATTTTAAGGTGAAATAAAATAAAATATACTCGTTTATTAGTTTATTTGGGTCTTAATTAAGTTTTATACAAATTCTAAAATAACCACTATTTGAAAAACACTTGCGAAATAAAAGTTTCATAATCTTTTAAACGCAGCGATAAGAACCGAGAAAAAACTTAATTTGTCTTGTTTATGTACACAATATGCAGACTTATAATTAGTGTGTATAGCACCATAAGGAAAATAAAATTTTTTTCAGTATAATCGACAAAATCTTATTATTGTATGCGCCCAAACAGAAAAAATCTCTTTTTGCGGTAATATGCAATGGATTGTGTTCAGGATATTGCAATTTCGATCCATTGGTTTCAATGTGCATGATATTTCAAGTTTGGTTTCCCATTTACATGCAGAAAAAATGCCTTTGCAGGTGCGAAATATGTTCCTCTACACTTCCACTTTACTACCCCTTTGAAGAGATATTTTTTTAGCTAAACTGTGAATAAAAATAAAACATATATCATGTTGTAAGGAAATAAATTACCGTTTTCCTGCATCACATAAACACTGAGTTAAGGATAGAGTAATCATATCCCCACCATTAAAAATAGTCTGTCTGCAGCGTCTCGTCTCTGCCAACGATAGAAAAGTCTCTCATATTACTTACTTGAAGAAGTGTGGCTCTGCAATATTCCGGTTTTTGAACACCCTGTTCTTCAGTAAGTGATTTAGACGCATAAACATGTGGTAGTCTGATTGTAAAAATTCCGGGAAAAATGGAGGGAGTGGAATTACTTCAAACTTCACGTAATTCTGCTTCGGTTATGTAATTTTTTTTTTCATACGGGTGATGGCGTTGTCCTACAGGAGCATACGACCCGTTGTATTGACTAACAATGGTTGCTCTTGACATAACTAGCTGTCGATTTTGAAAATTTTTGCACAGTACGAGAGCGGTATTAGTTACATCTGGATGAAAGAATTTGTAATCGACTACACTCAGGTTGGCCCATCGCGTTAACAGCAAAACTTTGAGTAGCATTAGCCTTGTTCTTGGAAAATGTTTGGAGTTTTTGCCAATGAACAATCATTGTTCAATTCGCTAGCGATTAACGTAAAGTATCCACTTATAATCACACGTCATGATACTATCGAGTAGGAGCTCACTTTACAGACGAATATAAAGGTATACAAGTGTCCATTTTTTTCGCATTAGATATTAGTTATTTGTGGTTCAAATGGAAACGTAATTTCGGGCAATTTCCCTGGTGGTGGTGCGTGTGTTTTCTTACTGGACTAGCATTCGGGAGGGCCTGGGCTCGATTCCCGGTCCGGCTATCCTGATTTCGGCTTTCCGTGGTTTTCCGAAGTCTCTCCAGGCGAATACTAGTCTGGTTCCTTACTACAGGCCATGGCGGATTCCTTCTCTTTCCTACTTCTGTGAGCAACTAGCTCTGTATCTGATGACTTCGCTGTCGACGAACTGTTAAGCCCATCATGTTTCTTTGCTCACCTTTGACACGCTTCCTCTTCCTTCCACAAACCAGCGATGCAGTGTCAGTTCTCAAGTTTCGCTCTCCGTTCTGCGATACCTTTTTTACCTCCATATGCTCTAGTTTGGACACATGCAACAAAATTACCCTAAACTTCTTTGTTCCAACATTTCACAGAGAGAACCATAAAAAATCCTATTTATTTCTTTATTTATTTATGAACAACCTGGCAGGTATTATCGAGACTTCAGATCTGAGAAAATGTTCGACGCTCAGTACAAGGTACCTATGGAGCGATATCAATCAATTTCAACTGACTTCATCTTCAGTAGCAGTGAAATTTGGGCTTTGAAATCATAATTTTTAAATACCATGTTGGTGTACTTGGATTCAAAGGAACTCATATTTTATTATTGCTGAACAGCAGTTTAAGTTCTATTACACCTAGTTGGTGCTACGTTTTGACTAAATTTGAGTTTTGTGTGAAACAAAATACAGCCAAAATCTTAAAATATTCTCTATCGTTTAGACGCTACACAAATGAAGTGCTACATTAACACTATCAAAGTATTTTATTAAGTACTTTAATTAAACATTCTATTTTATATAGTTTTCCCAAGGGATAAAAATACTCTAGCAACAATTTAATTTAATTCACAGTGATCCAGATAAGCAGATTAAAAATAAGTTTACCGAAGGGCAGTGCCTTACACTGAAATTTTCGATGGCGACTAGGGTAATTTATTCAGTGAATTTTGTCGAAAACAGTACTCCAAACACCAAATTGTGATTAGTTATAAAACCAGTTCTCAAAATACTGAAGTTTTATTCGTGGCGAATTTGATAAAAATATCAAAACTTCTTTCTGAAAGGCATTATTTCTTTTACATGTGTTTATTTCAGACTTTAACTTATTTTGAACTATATGACGTACATTTTTTGGCTCTCAAGACCTCGCTGTTAAGAGCCACCCAAATATTATCACTCACTCACTTATGACGTACATTTATAGAGTTGTTAATATTATTTTCTATGGACCGTATTGTGGAAACTATGCATACGACACAACTCGGCACTCAAATTTGCTACATTTTAGAGATACGACTGCCGTCTGTGGGGGTACGATTAGAATTAGATTTAGAAATCATTTTCGCAAGGATCCTGACGCAAGACACATTTCCGAGAAACACGGATGAAACTTGATAAGCTAGAAACATGAAATGAACGAATGTCTGTTTTAATATACAGTGAAATCCCGATATTTCGCATCCCGATTATTCGTATATCCCGCTAATTCATACAAATTTGCCAGTCCCTTGAGAAAATCCCTTTAATTCGTAAAAAAAAAAATGCATTCCGGTCCCCTCGATAATACGTATTTATTTTGATGCTCGAGCTCAATTAAAACGTCTTATAATTCTGATTTACAACTTAAAAATCTCGTTAACTCGTAATGTTTTTAACCCTAGACTGTACACCAGCTCTAGATTTACGCAATTCGGGTAGGGTAAAAAAGACCGGAAGGGTGCTGAGGGACGTATTAGGGTTTGAAGGGCAGGTAATGACGCCCAGTAGGCTGTGAGGCAATGCGTTTGTGATTCCCAGAATTAAGAGGCGCCTTGCTGTCCAGTCTACGGTTATGAGGGGGTAGAAAGGAGCAGAGCGAGTNAGGCGATGTGTCTGTGATTCCCAGAACTAAGACGCGCCTTGGTGTACAGTCTATGGCTATGAGAGGTTAGGAAGGAGCAGAGCGAGTGAAAAGTTAGTCAGTTTGGTCTTAGCCATGCCTCCAAAAAGAGCTAATAAGTGTCTTTCCATTAGAGAAAAAGAAGAAATTATTACCACCGTAGCCAGTGGTGATGAACAAATTGTCGTGTCCAAACGTGATAACGTTCCTCCTTCCACAATAACATCAATTCTGAAGAACAAGGACAAGATCGCCTCCCAGACATCGGGCAGCAAAGTAAGGCGCTTTAAGACTGGTGAGTATCCACAACTAGGAGAGAATTAAAAAAAGTGGTTTGCGCAAGCACGGAATTCGAATGTACCAGTTGGAGAAAAGGCAGCGAAAAAATTCTACTTTTCATGGATAATTGTGCGGCCCACAACACTACCCCACCGCTCAGTCATGTTAATGTTGTGTTTTTGCCTGCCAACACTACTTCTAATCTGCAACCTCTAGACCAGGGCATAATTAAAACGTTCAAAACCATTTACCGCAAGGAAGTAGTGATGCAACTCCTTGATAGCATCGAGGATGGGGAGGATCATAAAATCACCTTACTTTCAGCGATGAACATTGCTCACAAGGCATGGCAAAGTGTTAGCGAAAGCACAATAAAAAACGGTTTTCGTGCTGTGGATTCACAAAGGTGGAACTTTCATCAGCAGTTACTGAATAAGACTTATAATGCCTTGTGAATTGGAATCATCTTCCTCAAAATGAAGAAAATTCTATAACGTTTGAAGATTTCGTCCACTTTGACGATGGCCTAGTGGTAGCGGGGATTCTAACTGATGACGAAATTTTGGCTCCATCTCAGGACATTGATGGTGAAGGTGATGACTAGATGATGTGCTGACAATTACACCTAAAGTGGCTAAACGATACATCAACAGCCTGCGCCATTTCTTAGCGAAATCAGACGTTGGCGATGAAGTATTTTCTGCTTTGAAAATGCTTGACAAAGTCATCGACAATACCCGTCAGCAAGGTTTGCACCAAAAGAAAATTGCAAATTTTTTAAACGTAAATTTTTAATGTGTTTTTTATTGATGTAATTATTGATCTATGTATACAGTACATATGTATACATAATATGTAGACATGCGATTATCATTACGTATTATTATGTATTTTTTCTTTTTTTGCTCCCGATTATTGGTAATCCCGCTAATTTGAATATCTCGATAATTCATATTTAACATTCAGTCCCTTGACAATACGAATTATCGGGATTCTACTGTACATAGTTCAAACCAGTGTAGTGTCAAGAATTCGTCCCAATTGTTTATAGTAAGAAATATTTAGTTTTGGTGCTACCTCGTTTAATATTGCATAATATAGTATAGTACGTAGTCTTTGATTGTTCTGAACAACAATAGCTGTTTTCACTAACGTTCAGCTGCCGTCAGGAAGGCTGGCATTTAAGTTGCCTAGTACGAAGATATGCGCAACTATGTTAACATATTAAGAGTGATTTCACGTGACTACTACAGCTACTCCGAGGCTTAAACATTTCGTGCCTTGAAGTCACATTAAAAATGGAAAAATTCGTGTCATGAAAATATCCCAAATTGAGGAAGTAATTGACTTTAACACAAAAATTTTACGAATGTTACGGACTGCATCAGACAAGGAAACAGAAATACTAATAATCACCGCTAAATTTGTAACAAAATTAAAACAGCTTTACTACTATCTTTTTCATTCGTTAATCGTCGTGGATGTAGAAGCTGTGATGGAGGTCTGGTAAAAATTAAAATAATTTATATAAAGGCCCCCTCTGGGAAAATATGCTTTCTACGCCTCTGCACTAACAACACTTTGATTTATCCTAAATTGCGTTTACAATGATTGAGAACAGTCGATTATAAATAAGTACACCAAAGT
The DNA here is from genome assembly GCA_002778355.1 of Clitarchus hookeri. Classification (NCBI taxonomy): domain Eukaryota; kingdom Metazoa; phylum Arthropoda; class Insecta; order Phasmatodea; family Phasmatidae; genus Clitarchus; species Clitarchus hookeri. The sequence continues at coordinate 67,636 of NQII01000237.1, read as the reverse complement.
TCAGTGATTTATACTGAATTCTTGAGATTGTTGCAACAATTGAATTTTGTTGGGTTAAAAATTGACCCGGATTTGAAGAAATTGTACAGTGTTTGATCATTTTGTATAGTATTTACTATTAGATAACTGAATAATATTTTACAAAATTCATTTTCTTTAAACATGACAGAAATAATAACAGTTTACTTAATACATGAACGTTACTGTTAATGACACTCGCAAATCCATATCGTGTATTGATTACTATACATACAAGTTAATATCTTTGGGTTTATATAATAACTATCGTCTTGAACTATTTTACTTATTTTAAGTATGTTATAGCTAATCGAATATAAAATAATAAATTATAAATAAACTAATCTATATAATATAAAAAGGACAAACAAAATTTAATCTAAATGTAAACTAAGCTATAATAATTAAATTTGAAATTCGAGAAATGTGAATTTTAATCATAGGTATCTAACAAAATTCGAGACTTCTTCACAGACAGTATTTTATGAATAAGGCAACCAATTTCTATAAGTGAAAGGGTTTTAACTCACATTCACTGAGCTTGAATCATGCTTGAGAAGCTTATTCGGTAAGAAATATAAAAACAGGAAAATGTTTATTTATTAGTTATCTAGTACCCTTTTGACGGGCTTCTGCTTCAGTGAATTTTAGAGCACTTATTGATTAACAATGTAACATATTTCTGACTACTGACAACAGTTTGTTAGATAAAAAATAATATTGCCATTTTAAACCTTATTTTACGGTAGGTAACTTATATGGTATAAATTTTTATACTTTCTAAACGTTACCTCGTAAGTTTAGGCTNAACAGTTTGTTAGATAAAAAATAATATTGCCATTTTAAACCTTATTTTACGGTAGGTAACTTATATGGTATAAATTTGTATACTTTCTAAACGTTAGCTCGTAAGTTTAGGCCAGTATAATCGCCTGCGTTTTCAAATTATATTTTTACAGGCAAGAGTTGTATGTTCACTATGCGCCGAGTATCCATTTTCTCCTTAAGTTAACTTAATAATCCCGTGTAATTTTAATATCTAGTTCGTATTGCCAAACTTTGCCATATGTAAGTTTGCCCGCCACGGACCAAAACGCCAGTGGTTCGTAAACCAGCAAGTTTTTAAGGAAGTTTATTCAAATTAGCTAAATTGCACGAAGGCATTCTATTTCTTACGAAACAAAAAATGAACTGAAATTAGTCGGGAGTACAAATTTAAATTAAATGTATTGTACGTGCTACAAAGATTATCGTAGAACCCTTGAGCACTACTAAAAGTGGCATTTTGATAGTTTCATATTTAAAAACATATAAAATAATGTATGTAAAATTTTTATAAGATGACTGCATTGGATTTGCTATAGATTTTCTACCAAAAAACTAATGTCATGGGCTATTGAGCCAGTTAAGGATTCACACGACAAGACTGAAAAACTACAAGTTAGTTACTGCATCACACATACAGGTATTTGGGCACTAATTAGGCGCGTAATCGTTGTTTTATCTCACCTTTAATCATGCACTTCATGAATGCTAAACAGAACCAGTAGGTAGCAGCTATAGATCAGATAAATAACACTGAATATTAATACCCTCTCCTAATTACACAATTAAACACTACAGACGTATTAAGTTCATACTCTAAGTGAAATATTATTTTCCAAACACATTAGAGTACACCCGCCACTCAAGCTTTTATTTCACTTAGAGTATGTAAATTTTTTTAATCAATTTTTTCCCATAAGACAATTTGTTTTAGACGTCCCATTCGCGAATTTACATTTTAAATTTGCCAACAACTTTGACGTAATTAATTCAAGTTGAACTTTTATTACGGTAAAATCCCACTGCATGGCTTTATTGTTATGCCGAAAATTTTCTGTGGCGTATGGCAAAATATTGCTTCCAAGTATAGTATTCAAATTTCTCTTTGTTTCTTTTTAGCTAAATTTATATCACCAACGACTTACGCACGGGAAGCTTCAGTAAAGCAGCAATTGTAAAAATGTAACTGTTAACAAAGGAAAATGAATATGCTAGCAGCTAATATAATTCACGAAATAAAATTTCAGAAGACAACATGAGAAAGAAAATCAGTTACTCATAAAAATAAAATAGTTATCGAAAGTACATAATAAATGAAAGAGAAATAATAATACTGAAATACCAGAAAATCATTAAAACCATAAATCGACAGTTTTTGAAAACAATATAAAATTAGCTGAATAAGTATCGACAGCGTCACGGAAATTTGAGTGTTTGTTATTACTAAGGGCTGTTATGTTTAGAAATTAGAATGGATCCAGTGATTAAAATATAAACGATGGCCTCAAGTTTTCTGCGCATTGTATGTTGCAATGTGTTTCCTACGTGTACATAAAGAGAGGGGGAAAAGAAAAGATAAGACTATTAGACCATAATACACTGCAATTTCACTAAGCATTTTTTGCAGCGATGTACGGAAACTAATCCTGCTACTTAGAGTAAAAAAAAAATTGGTGTGTTTTTGTAGCCAATTTTTTTGATGATTAGGTTTCCTATAAATGTTATGCGAATATCAACAAATTAAAACGTTTTCAAACNTTGTAGCCAATTTTTTTGATGATTAGGTTTCCTATAAATGTTATGCGAATATCAACAAATTAAAACGTTTTCAAACCATTTTCTACAAGATTTCAATAATAATTTTCTTCTGGTATGTATTTCATGCTTGCTGTTTATAAAATGTGCTGTATACGTCCACACTTTTCTTCACATATCAATTTACGTGTTAGGTTTATTAGCAATCAGTACTAGCAAGATATTCTATTATTTATTTTAAATGGTATCCATTTTATAATAATTTCATATCGAGGGACTGTTTGCATCTTCATGTAGAGATAAGGAATTTTCAACCGTCAGCAGTATAAAACTCTTTGTTTTACATTTATAACCCTTCAAAAGTATGCAGAAAGCTGCTCTGAAATATTTATCTAACACATTACGAAAAATTTCAGCACTCCACAAATAACCTTTATAAGCATTTTTTTTTTTTTTTTTACAAATTACACGATAGTGATATTACCAATACAACGAAATAGTTTTAAAAATTCCAATTACCACTTTGGTAGGCCCAAGAAACTTAGAAAGTTTTTATGTGAAACCAGTTATCAGACAGCAATGTAAGAGATTGCAGAGCACGTCCGTTGCAGCTTAGATTCAGAGGCCAGCGATAAGACTGTCAGTCAGGAAGCGAAAGCACCTAGTTGCCATGATCATGTCGCTGCCAGAGAGCCACTGATCATATGCGCTATCACACCAGCAACGTCGTTTGGTTTGGTGCAAATAACACCGTTATTGCACTGTGGATCAGTGGAAGAGGATTTAATGGAATGATGAATCACAGCACATAATTACATGATCTCACACTCACACCTGGCAGATGCCTGTTGAATTGTATTTAGCTGAGTTTGCTGTGTAGACAGTGACATTTGGTGTGTCTGTTTCTCTTGGTTTGGACAAGGACCACAGGTTTTAATATTAGAATTGACGAACTCTGGCAGTTAAGTAGACGTTTTGAACAATACCATGTTTCCCACACTGGTGACAGTTTGAAATATAAATCCTATAATTCTTCTGTCCATAAATCAAGGTCACTTTTGTCGCGGTTTGAAGACATTCAGGGAAAATTACTTAATTATCACTCCCAAAACTTGGACTTTAGCTCAACAGAACGTCTTTGTGATGAGCTACAGCTTATTTACATGCCAGGAAAAACAAACCAACACCAACAAATCATCACGCTACAGGAAGAATGGAAAATAATTCCTCCACATGAGTACCGAAAGTTCGTGTAGAGCCTACTCTAAAGGGTTGCGGCTGTAATAAGAGCAAAGAGATGAGACGAAGTCCGACATCATGCTGGTTACATGGCTGGCGCATTTGGAACCAGCAGCAATGATATTCGGCAACTTTCGGATACATAGTTTACATTATACACATAGAAACGTAATATATACATTACATACATAACATGCATTGCATACATTACGCACGCACGCGCTTTCATACGTAGAATAACCCGATGACTGCAGTTTTTTTCTGTAGAATTAAGACTAAAAATACTCTCATTCCAATTCTGTAAGCTACAGAGGATTAATTAACTGTCAGAGCAATTATGTTAGCCAGAGTTTGTAATTTCATTTGAATATTGTCTTAGTTATTTCGAGAATTTAAAATTAATTTTGAAATTGGCATACTTGTCGGTCAAATACGGCATATTTATTCCCCTTTATTTGTCTTTTATGATAATTATGAAGAAGTTAATTTTTAATATGCGTGCATTTTTTTTCCTTTATTAGGGTATTAAAACATAGTTTTAAAAAGATTTGTTACCAAACCTTCGTTTTAGATATCCTAAGCATTGTTACGAATTAGCTTAAGCCAATTCTAACCTGAAGGCATAGCTAAATAATGAGTCATGATTAGGTAGAGCACAACAGTATAAGATGGGGTTTATTGAACACAAGAATTATACAATAACTATTTACGTGACAATTGATCGGGGGAACTTAAATGGATACCAATATGCTAATTAATTATATTAAGTATTATTACCTGACGCCATTACTATTTCTATCTAATTGGAAAGTCCCCACCTGGTTCATGTTACCGGAGGAAGATTCTGGGGGGCGGTTAACGACGGCCGGACACACCCAACTCCACGTCTTCTTAGTCCGCTGCCCCAATGACAAATGAAGCCGCTCTCAGTGTTACGTTGGCCTATATCGGGCACATTGTTTAATATTTTCGGCCCCGTTTACTGGCCGGTGGAGGGGGTTTCTGCAGGAGGAACTTTAGCTGAGGGGGTTTGTTGTGACATCGCTGCTGGTTGCTATTGGCATGGAACGTGCTGTACCGTTGATCTGAAACTTACCAGGGAATTAATTAACAAAATGCATTCACAGCTTTTCGAAACCACTTATAAAAATGTTTAATTTTATATGGTTAACTTCTTAATTTCGCTTATTAAACATCTTATGCATAATATTGTTCGTGAGTTAATGCACAAGTACAGTTTTTCATTCCACTGAATTAATTTTAGTCTGGCTAACAGGCGCACTGTGTGTACGTTTAACGAGGACGGCCAAACAATTTTTCAGATAATCATTACTTTGAACACATTGTTACCTATTACAAACGAAATCACTTGCTATTCATGAGGACGCTATTGCTAACAGGGTAAAATTCAAAGAAGAGTTACGTCTTTTTCATGGCGAGTAGGAAATTTCCGTCTTAATTTGATATGCCCTGGAAGACTGAGTGAGTGATAAAACCGAGCAAAGTGGTGCAGTGGTGAACATCTGGACTCTTATTTGGGGGAAAACAGGTTAAATCCCCAGTACCGCCATCCTCATCGCCCCAGGATAATGCTGGGTTGGTTAGTAACTTATTACAAGCCATAGCCGATTCCTTTCGCACTCGTGTTTCTCTGATCATCTTCACCGTCTTTAATGACCTTGGTGTCAACGAGACGTTCATAATTACGAAGTCAATGGTAAACATTTGACATTCGATTGAACTCGACTCGATTGAAGAAGAAACCAAAATATATTTTCGTATATAAGAAAGCCAATGAAAAATTCGCTGCATGTCGCGTATGTAGAGGACTGCAGTGTCTATCTTATCGTTAGATTTATAGCTAAATTTAGGGTATAAATAGTTATTTTTCTTTACTTCACGGCAAGTTACACACACATAACATGAAGCTAACTAAAAAGGAAAAATTGAGAGCTTCCTCTTTTTTAAACTTTGTATGCTACTGCGTGATGTTTGTTGCAATGGAAGCAGTGCGTGGAGATAATTGTGCACAACTCAGAATCACCTGTCCATTAGACCAACAAACTGCAAGGAGCGGTATTTTATAAAAACGTCTGCTAATTTTACAAACAAGACAAGAAAAATATCCAGTAATGCGATGATGGACACCACAGTAAAATTACAATGATATTGCTTGCTCCATGCAGGTACTTAAGACAAAATACTGTAGTATTACGTATTCAAAGCCTACAGCGCATACACGAGTGACCAAAATTCTGAGTTATCACCGTTTTAAATATAATTTTGTACTTTTTTATATTAGTTCTCCAACTTGAAGTTCTTCCGAGAAAAGATATGTTGAAAGTTTGTCGTATTTATTTGTGTCTCTATGCTACTCAACCATTACTACTGCCGTAAATTAAAAAAAAAGTTATATAAAAATGCACCTAAATTGTTGCACAACTACAGTCACCCGAAAGCGTGCCAAAATATTTCAAAAATTCTATTTAATTACATTATATTAATTTCTTTATTTTAAACCTATAAATACTTATTTCTTCAGTAAACTCAAGCAATGATTTAAATTTTTCAGAGCTGTTTAACACATAGACTGATTTGAAAAAAAAAAAAAACTTTGAACACATATCAGTTCTCTTCAGAATAATTTTTAAGAAGATATGTTGTTATTATTTTGTGGTTTACATTTGTTTTTTTTTATCAACATGTGGTGTGTTTATTCAGTTTGAATCGACAAGATGTTTTTTTTTAATGAAAATGTGATGTTTTATTATTGTATGTTAATTATTTCTCAACATTTTTTTAGCAAACTTTTCTTATGTAAATAACACCACGCCATTCCAATTTTTTCCTTTAATCAACATTCGAGGAACCTCATCGCTGATGACAGGGCAGATTTTTACAGAGTTTGGTTGGAAGAGGTAAGTGATTATCATCCGAATATTTACGAAAATACTGAAGAAATGACGAGCTAGGATACAATTGTGTAGTATTTCCCTCTCTGCGATGACGTGGAGTAAACAAAAACAGCTTTTTGATGATGTATAATAAAACTTTTCGTTTAATGCAGACTCCTAGGCGAATTTTACACATACTTGTATATATTCAAGTTTTATTTACAGCAGAATAAATCTCACCTTCTCTGCTCTTTAGTCATCTTGAAGTGATGAAGGGACTACAAGGAGCTTTCTAAGTTAACTAGACTAATTCAAAACTTTTAGACTCCATATGCTTAAAGCACATACAATCCGGCCAGCACAGCTCTCCTACGAGAGACAATACACCAGACGAGAAGATACTTGGACTTCAATCCATAGAAGCTTTTTCAGTTAAACACATGGATTGCCAGTTTGTTTTCACCATCAAGCTCGGACATTTAAGAGAAGGCCACAGCCCAACAAGACTTTAAAGTCCAGCGCCAATTTACAGATAGTCACATCAAGAAATTCTTTATACTATAAGGAAGAAAGACGCTGCTACCGACATTAGATAGCAGCATAGTCGTTGTAAACATCTCGAATAAGAAGTTAGAAGAGGCCAGTACTTCACTTCTAGCAAACTGTATGAATTTCGTTGTCACCATGAAAAATTCTGTGGAATAGAATATGTCATCAACCACCTGCCTGCAGCCACAGCAGACGAGATACGTCCAGATACTACTACATTACTGCACAAAGCAAGCCTTCCCCCTCCCTATATTAGTAGGGAAGAAAGAAAAGCACCTTCTCGATGACCCAGTTTATTTGAAAACCTACCGAAACCCTCAGCAACAAATAGAAACAGCCACAAAAAAACTGATTTCCGAATCGTCCATCTATGAATCAGCAAATAAACACCTCATTGTCAAAGATGCAGAACACTGACATTCTATGGATTTACCAAAATACAAAAACCAAATAAAACTCGTCGTTCAATAGCATGTGCTATGAGTTCCCCAACCCATGCATAGGCCAGGTATCTAAACAGAATACTTCAGCTTGTATTTCCCATGCCAGCTTTTCATGTAAAATCTCGGCTCATTTCACCGAATTCCTTGGGCAACTTTTCTTTAAACCTGAAAATATTTTGGTATGCTTCTATGTGTTATCGCTTCCCGCCAAAGTACCTCACAGAACACTGCATGTCTTCAACATTCTTGTCAGACAGGAACCAGGTTTATATACGAGAAGAAGGTGCTGTCATGAGTTCGCCACTCTCTCCTCTTCTAGCTAACATCTTTATTTCAGAACTTGAGGAGAAAGATATCAGCACTAGTAAGTACAATCCTAAATGATGGCATAGATTTGTCGATGACACCTTCGTAATCTGGAACAATGCAGAAGAAAGACTTCAAGTGTTCCTGAACCATCTGAACAGCATTCACCCGAAACATTCAATTAACAATGGAAATAGAAACTGATGGAAAATTCCCCATCCTGAAAATGCTGGCAATAAGGCAAGAAGGCAACCATATTGGGCATAGTGTTAACTGTAAGCCTACTCACACTGATATATACCTGCAGACAAATTCACATCACCCACCATAAAAAAAAAACTGCCATTTCCGCTGTGTTTAGCAGAGCTAAGACACTTTACGAAGAAAACAACTTACGGGAAGAGTTGGAATATCTGACAGCTACCCTGCAATAAAATGGTTTACCAAAAACAGAAATAACCAGAACCATAAGAAAACCTCGAAAACAGAAGAACGACGAATGTCATTTCCAACACAGCCCTAATGCCATATGTAAACGGAGTCTCAGAAAAACTAACCCGACTTCTCAGAAAACAGTATACAAATCGTATACAAACCCGTAAATAAGATCGAAGGTTCTCTGTCATGAGTGAAATATAATAGACCAGCAGGAAAACTCGTTGGAATATACAGAATAACTTATTCATGTGGCAAAGTATATATCGGGCAAACTCTCAGAAGAATCACTACCAAAATTAAAGAACACAACAGAGACTAAAAATATGAAAATCCACTATCAGGCATGGCAAAACCCTCAATTGAAAAATATCACAGTATTGACTTTGAACAAATTCAATACTATTGCCAATATATCCAACTACAAAAAAGGCACATCCGAGAGTCTATTGAAATATTAAAACCTCCTCACAACATGAACAAGAAATAACCTATAAACTAAGAAAAATCTGGGCGCCCCTCTTAAAAACTGCCCCCAAACATATATCGCAGCAAACCAGAAACAATCCTACACAAAATAGTCAGCGAAGTCAGCCAAAATAGTTAAAAAGCCTCTGATTGGTAAGCAGCTTTGAACAATCAAGAGAGAACCCTTCCTGTCAGCCACTGATTGGTCAGCACCATCGGCAAATCCAGAAGAACCACCATCCCATCCCAGGGTATATAAATGCCACGAGAGTAAAAAGAGCCTAAACATAGTTGCGGACAAGGACTCATAGTGGGTCGCCTTTGCACTACTGCGGTCGAGAATAAAATTTTTGTGGAACCACCCAGGGGGCAGCTTCCCTCCGGCCTAGTCTGACCCTGGCTAGCTAGTCCCAGGGAGTGCAGTTAGCTAGTGGACCTTCCTTTTTAAATTTGCGTTAGCAGAATCTATTCGTTTAGGCTTTATTTTCAATTAACACTCATGGAAAACACCAAATCACAGCAAATGGAGGCATAATCTGCGTCCATTAAGCACAGTAGGGAAGGAGACGACGACTGCGATGGTGAAAGACAGCCAAAAGCACACAATGCGAAATACGACTTCACAGTTGTCTCGGGGCCCCCTACTACCTACCCCAGAATGCACCTCAAATAAAATTTCAAACCTGCCCCAGGAGGCACAAACAAGCACTGACACACGTGAGCAAACACTATGCTATAAGAGCATGCCCAATTTTGTCAAATACACATGCAAACTCAAGGACATGGCGATCACTTGCAAATCCCAAGGAATCGGATTTAAAAACACAATCTCCTTTTGTCAGAGCCCCCCTGAATAGCAGGAATGACTGGCGAGGAAGAAAGTAGATATAATTGTGCTTGACTGTGATCTGAACTTCTGAGGATAGTGCATACAGCCCAGTCAGAAAAGGAAGGTATGCATTAAGTTTCACTTTCGTTACATCTTTAAAAACGACCAGCTAGCCAACCATTATGTAGTCGTCTATGGCAATTGACATCGAAGCCAGTTCTGGAAAGCGAAATCTCATTTTCATGTTTTAACACCTTGGTGACATGTGGTGTACTGGTGCCCAATTTTACACTGTGCTTTGTTTTACTGCTTCTTGTCATCAGAAATCTTATTCCCATCTTCTTAGATGTAGGCATAAATTTATTTATTCATTTTGAAAGTTTACCAACTATCTACGAACACATTGTATTCACTTTTAAAAACGACCGGAACATAAATAATGCTTTGTGGTGCTATGGCCACTTTAAAACAAATAGAGACCATCGGTGAAAACTCGTGTAGAATATTGCTCGACCTGCTATTGAGATATGTGCCATCAGATTGAAATTTATTGGTATCACATTAACAGGCAAGATGTTTGTAGTGTGGGCTGTGAAAATTCGCGCGTCTTGCTGGGTTTGCAGATATGTGACTCGAACCCTACTATTGGTCCTATGGAATCAGGTTACCAAAAGTCGATGTATTCACTGCATCTGCTGACAGTCTTAAGAGTATTGGGATTTCCACATAGTTCGAATTCTGGGTCGGGAGACAACGAATCTGCGATGTATCTTGCTATGGTGTATATTTCCTAAGAGCCCAAGGCAAGATCACCTCATGGGAGACTTTGCCACATTTCACGTGGTAGAGCTTACTGTTTTACACTAATGTTTGGTATCGCATAGTACATGTTCAAATCGACCAGGCTTATGTACTAGTCCATCTTCAGATCGAGTGGCAGGAATTGTACAACATGTAGCACTGAGCTATGCCCCATCATTGTAAACATTATCGACAGACTGGTGGTTTTCGGTCGACGTATAAGCTTTTTATTCAATTACTTGATCGAATAAAAAAGGAAGTGGAATCACAAATGTCCACATTTCCAAATGTTCGTCATATGCTCTAAGTAATAGTTGTAAGTCGACTTCATTCCATGAAGTTACCATCGCAGTTTGGGAGGAGGATGCAAATTACCAAAACTCTCAAATCAGTCTCCTCGATTTCTTAATTTTGTGTATGCTACCCAGTGATTCCCCATTCCTTTGGTTGTGTCAAGGTTGCTTATTCCACATTAGTCTCGTTTGGGTTCAGGGGAAAATCGTATTGCATGAACACACCTCGGAAATTAAAAATTTTCAGTCTTCGCACATACATGTTTAGGTCTGTGTTGTTAATGGACTTGAAGGCAGTGACTTCATGATCTTCTCTACTTTACAATGTGCCTTTGGGCCTTGGACAAATGTCTATGTTCATTTGATGCTATGTTGATGGCTCGGACGATACTCCTCATGGCTTCATTTAGGCCCCTAAGGACTCCGAGCGCAGGCATACGGAATAACAAAAATTCGCTGGTTGATACATTTTTTGTCTTAACTGCTATTTTCTCTTTGTCATAATTTTTTGTTTCACTTATTTCTTCTTCTTGCTCTTTGCAGACATTTCCATTTTCACCATGATATTCATTACAAAAAATATGCCCCACTTTGCTATTTTTCGCTGGGTGTGATGTCCGATGCGCGACATATTTCATTGGTGCTCTGCACGAGTATTTTGTTTGTCTGGTTTCTGGTTTGTTGATTCTTGTTCAGGGAGTAGGCGATGTTGTGTTCCTTGCATGCCTCGTCCAGTTTTTTGTAGTCCAAGTTACCTTGTACCATCCTTTATCGTAACCTTGTTACAAGCCCACAGAACTTGAATCTCGGAATGTACATCTTGATTGATAGATGGATAATCAGCAAATCGATGATCAACCTTCCAGTTTTGACCTTACCTTTTCGAGACATTGCAATGAACTGAACTAGGAACTTATAATTATGCCTGGTTTATACATTATAGTTTCAGTATCATATATATTGTCAATAAGGCATTTGTCTTCCAGTACAATTTAGCGAGAGAGATGCCAAACATTTATGTGACTCTCGTCACTGGGTACTGTTGTCCAGAACCATGTGATATATAATCGAGAGACCAGCCAATTGGGGCAAGACATGCATGTCGCTGAGTTTGCTCTAGGAACCGAATTATCTAGTTTCGAGAATGTGTACTAGTATTTTAAATCGTTCCAGCATCATAAATAATATCATCTGACACACGTACTGCAGACTGTGGATGAGATGTGTTTCCCCCATAGTGTTAACAAAAATTTGTGCCACCTAGTGAGCTGCAACAGAATGTGTTCGTCTTCGATGACATTGCATGCATGAAACAGAAATGCATACAGGAGTACTTTCGCGTGGGATGGAATGCGAATATGAACTACTTGTATCTCAGGCAGACTTTTTGCGAATGCTGAACTGCTCTGTGACAATGGGAACACATTGGCATTGTTTGTTATGGATGATATGAACTTGCAGCATGTGTACAGCACCCACATCAATACGAACATGACATTATCAGAGTTCAAGAATCTGTGTGCCTTGTGCTGGAAATAATGGAAGTTTGGATATCAAAACAGAACGAACTCTATATAATGGCAAGTACTGTTGATGCTTCGACAAGTTCATCATAAATCTTCTAGAATAGGTTACGGCATATCAAAATTCGGATAAATTTTCCTCAAACTGCGTCTTGACAAAGATAAATATGGAGATTCCTTGTACATAGAAACGATGGAACCTGCGATGCTGGCAGGAAGATATTTTGAAATATTGGCTTACCCAAACAATCACAAAACTAGTAATGGCTTCTCTGAATTACCATTACGTTGTCCGAACATAATTTATTTTGGACTTAGTTTTCGTACTTCAGGGCGAAGATTAAATAAGAGAAGATGGAGATCTTTGGCTTTTTCATTATACTTGATCAACACATAACAAGTATTAAACAGCAAATTACAGACAGACTGTATATAGCACCTGCACAAATTGAAGAGAATCTGCAAATACTGGAATGTTCCATGCAGCACACATGCCTCGATTTCTCGAGTCTTGACAAATACTGATATTCAAATACACAGTAGGGACATATTGCATATCTGTAGTGAATGCTTGGACATATTTGAATATAGTATGTCAGAGACTCGTGTGTAAACATATAAAATTGAGTGACAGTAACAATTTTTATTCAATGTTATGTCGGGCATTGATAACGACCTGCACTGTGCATTCCAGTCTATTATATCAACGTATTTTCTTGCCAAGAGAGCCGGACTTACGCGCTACTTTTAATTAAAGAAAACTTTAAGCCCAATACACATTGTCTCGATGTACTCACAGACACCAATAAAGAACCTTAGTTGTGTAGACCGAAATCGTCGATACTCATTATCCTATGAAGAAGCTGAAAAACAACTTTGGCTTACAAATTGAGACACTGAATTGGATGCAGCTTAAGTACACAAGGAAATGGTTCGGGAGAGAGCCCTCGAACCTAATGTTCAGCTTCGATAGTACCTATGATTGTACTTATCTCACAATCATAATACAAATTATGCTGTATGCAGGTACGATAATAAATATTTCCTCGGTGCTAATGAAATAGAGATTCTACCATGTGGGATCATCGAAGCAGGTGATTAAAAGATGCATGGAACCCCCGGTATTTACGAACTTCAATTTCGCAAGGAGCCCACATGGTAGCCTAACTGATTGAAAAGAATACTTTGTTCTAACTCATGCATGCACATTACTAAGATAAAGCTACCGGGACAGATTCATATAAAAACAAAGATAATAATGAAGTCGATATTTTTTCCTACCCTTTTCAGCAGAGTAGCACTGAAATGGGGCGAAGTTCTGAAGAAGACAGACGACAAGAACATGTTTTGGGGCAAATCGAAAGAACTTGCGGATAGGCTAGAGCTGTTGGTCACTTCACAATGGGTTGAAATTACTCGCACATGAATTAGATTATTTCCATCATCGATGAACTAATGAAGGGAGGTCACCAATGATAGTCGATTGAGAATCGCCCACGAACTGGTTGCTGCTGCTAGACACAACTACTGCCAGTACAAGATCAGGATCTTGTGGACCTTATCGAAATGATTAGGTATGCTGGGGTTACCAAGGGCTACAAATACATGTTCACAATCATCGATGCACATAGCAAATTCGCCTGATTTAAGCTGGTTAAGTCGAAGAATGCAGTCGATGTCGCAAAGGCGATGGTGGACATATTGCTCGAAAGATACTTTCCAACCAATCTACAAACCGATAAGTGCAAAGAATTCTACAGTGCAAAGTTCAAGGCTCTGATGAAGAAACAAAACATAAATCATTATTCAATGTAAGGCAATCTCAAAGCATCTATCGTCAAGATATTCAACACATCTCTGAAAGTGAAGATGTGCAGGTGTTTCGCTGCGAATGGAAACTGCAAGTATTTGTAGCTACTGCTGAAATTCGTTCGTGGATACAGAACTACCATTCACTCTACTACATACACAATATGATCAAATATATCCGAACATCCCACGAAATGTGTATTTAACATGGAGGAAGACACAATACTGCCATATACCTCACTGAACACATGGTCATCGATTTCAGTAGTCTGCAGACAGTGAGAGACAGCAGAATGGGGTGGTCTGAAGAACTCTCCGACTTTCAATGTGGTCAAGTGGCCGAGTGCTACTTGTGTAAGAAGTCTGTACGCGAGATTTCCACCCCCTGAATATCCCTAGTTCATCTGTTTCCGATGTTGTAGTGCAGTTGAAACATGAAGGGATGTGTACAACCCAAAAGTATGCAGGCCGACATTCCGTGTTGACCATCAGAGACCTTCGTGTGTTGAATAGTCATACATCATTATAGTCAATCATCCATCGCCACCATCACTCAGGAATTCCAACCAGAATCAGGATCTACCCCAAACACCATGAATGTTCGGAGCGAGGTGCAGAACCTTGGTTCCCATGGCCGAGCAACTACCCATAAGCCATACATCACACAGGCAAATACCAAATGCCACCTCGCAAGGTGTAAGGAGTGTGGAAACTGGACATTAGAACAGTGGAAAACCATTGTGTGGAATAATGAATCATGGTATAACACATATACAACATGGTGATCCGATTATAGGATATGGTTGTGTCGAATGCCTGGTGAACATCTTCCAGCCTGTATAGTGCCCACTGTGCAATTCGGGGTTGTGGGGTTACTATGTGGTCATGTTTCTCCGAGAGGGCTTGGCCCCTCCTGTTTCATTACATGGAACTGTCAAGACACAAGTTTATGTAGACATTTAAAACGATTTAATGCTGCCTACCAGTTCGGAGATGACCACTGTGTCTTTCAACATGACCGAGCACTCATTCATACAGCAGAGTGTTTGAGGTAGTGGTTTGACAACAGCAACATTCCATTAATGGACTGGCCTGCTCGGAGTCCTGATTTTAATCCGATTGAATATCTCTGGGATGTTTTCGAACAACGATTTTGTGCTAGACCACATCGACCCGCATCGATACCTCTTTTCATTATGGCACTCTGCAAGGATTGGGCTGCCATTACCACAGGAAACCTTCTGCCACCTGAATTAAATAATGCCTGTGAAAGTGCAAGCTGTCATAAATGGCAAGGTTAGGCCAACACAATACTGACTTTCAGTGTTCCTGATGGAGGGCGACTTAAACTTTTACTTCATTTTCAGGTTATGAAGTGCATGCGATGGTCGAAGACTCTTTGCTTCAAATAATGTACTACAACCTGAAGAAGATGAACCCATACAAGTTTAATGGCAAGATCGGCTACCTGGTGCTCATATCCAAACAAAAAAAGCATCTTCGAGTTATTGTTGACACCGAATGGAGCTCCGAACTCTTTCTTGTGCTATGTATGTACACTGAAGAGCCAAAAAAACAGGTAAACATGCCTAATATCGTGTAGGACCCCGCGAGCAAGCAGAAGTGCCACAAGAAGACATGGCATGGACTCGACTAATGTATGAATGTATGCAGGAGGCATTTCACACCATGAATCCTGCAGGGCAGTCCACAAATCCATAGGAGTGTGAGGCGGTGGAGATTTCTCCTGAACAGCACGTTGCAAGGCATCCCAGATATGCTCAAAAATGTTCATGTCTGGTGATTTAGGTGGCCAATGGAAGTGTCTAAAGTCAGAAGAGTGTTCCTGGAGCCACTCGGTAGCAACTCTTGATGTGTGGGGTGTCGCATTGTCCTGCTGGAATTGTTCACGTCCGTTGGAATGCACAATGGACATGAATGGGTGCAGGTGATCGGACAGGATGCTTATGTATCTGTCACCTGTCAGAGTCGTATCTAGACGTATCAGGGGTCCCATTTCACGCCAACCGCACTCGCCCCATACCATGACAGAGCCTTCACCAGCTTGAACAGTCCCCTGTTGACATGTACTGTCTATGGATTCATGAGGATGTCTCCATACCTGTACACGTCCATCCGCCCGATACAATTGGAAACGAGACTCGTCAGACCAGGCAACGTGTTTCCAGTCATCAACAGTCCAATGGCGGTGTTCGCGGGCCCAGGCGAAGCGTAAAGCTTTGTGTCGTGAAGTCAAAATTACTCCCTGTTCTCAGTAACCAATGTAGTCTCGGAACAGATGTTTATATTATTACACGAAAACCACTCTTTGTTTGGAAAATATGGAAACTAACTTTGTGTTTATCAGGGACGATTTTTTCCGAAACGACACGAAGCTTTCTTCTTCGAGAAAACAGGGAAATGATCGATCCTGTTGTGCACCGTAAGTACTTTACATCATCTACGTATTGAATTATATATTTAATTATTTTAATTACAAATTATATGTCTGCAACAAGTACACCTTATTTAATGCCTTTAATCATACTAAAATTATAAATGCGAAAGTCTGTGTGTGTCTGATTGTTACTACTCAGTTCCATAACGGCTAAACGGATTTTGATGAAATTTGGTATGTAGGTACTTTAGGTCTTGGAATAGGACATAGAATACTTTTTATCCCGGTAAATTTTATGGGTCCTGTAAAATAACAACAAAACCTAATTCTGCAATGGCTGGAAACGTGACCGAAATATTTTTTTCTCTGGTGTCAGGGTTTATCAGGCCGCGCAAGGACATCTGAAATGGCTTAACGACTGTTATCAATCGATAACAACCGGGACCGAATATTTAACGTACCCTCCGAAGCCCGGAAGCCTTCAGGTGTTATGCCAAGAAACGGTCACCCATCCAAATGTGTACCGCTGGGAACGTTGCTTAGCTTTGGTGATCGATTAAGATCCCTCAGCCAAGCGCACAAAGTAGTACATAGATACGTTTATTTCTAACGCTACAACTTGGTGAAACTCACGTATTGATTTTCGTTCATCGACGCTGGAGGGCGGAAATGTGGTAACTACGCGATAGTTGCACAGATACACTCCAAAAACAATACCCTACTTCTTGGCTATTGGGTAAAATATATTTCCTTCCTTTTGGGTTGCCGTAATCAGTTAAAAACCTAGGCTAACATAGTATAGTTTGAAAATTTTGTTTTCACATAAATTAATGGTGTTTTCCCAATTTATTTATTAGTGTATCATTTTAAAACTCAACTGTACCCGGGCAAAGCCGGGCCGGTTCNATTTTAAAACTCAACTGTACCCGGGCAAAGCCGGGCCGGTTCGCTAGTAAGATATAAAATTAAAATGTGTCAGCATCACTTATGTGTGAACATATACTTTCTCTTTACAACCATTATGAGTCCGGCGGTGTATATATATATGGATAACAGTATTTTCCGTTAGATTCTCGGGTGTAGAACAAATGTTTATTTTGAATTACTTTCTCAANTATATATATGGATAACAGTATTTTCCGTTAGATTCTCGGGTGTAGAACAAATGTTTATTTTGAATTACTTTCTCAAGAAATGTTTCCGCCAAAGACTACAAGATAAAACATAAATACACTGAAAGCTCCGTAAATCCACATGAAATTTTGTGAAATTACAGCATGAATACGGAAAGCTCACTTTATTCAAATAAGTAGTCCTCTAAATTTACCGAGATTTCAGAATATACTTTTGTCTTTGCATTTCGAAAGAAGTAATGGAAATTTTCTTACATTTTGTTATAATATGAATATGAAATGTCCTTGCTTAAATTACTGGCTAGTGAAATCTGTTGGTTTCAGTAAAATGTATAAGTAATACACCAATCAGCCACTGCGAATACAAGACATGCATGTGCGTGTATAAGTACACATATGTTTAAGATACGAAAATTTTTACGTTCAATTGACTTTCACATTCAGCATTTGTGTTAAATACGACACTATGATATTCGAGTTTAAGTAAATACCGTTTAAAAATAATTATATCGACTAGAAATTGACACCAAGAAGAGTAGCATATGATACGCACAACGGTTTTAAAATCGCCCGTAGAAGCATCCTAAGATATACCAAGTATAATTGAAGGAGTGAAAGAAATCGTTTCTGTGCATGCACAAAGCATGTGATTCTCAACACTATATAGTCACAGAGAGCCTCTTAATGATAAATAAATATTCTAAAATCAGACATTCCTAGCATCATTTATACCTTACTCTCCCAAGGAAAGAAAGGCTTATGAGATAATTTTCTTGTGTGTGTGTTTGTATGTGTGTATCTGTTTGCGTGTCTGTGCTTTCGTGTGCCTCCCCCCTCCCCCCGGCCATTCCGCGCAAAACCCCAAAAAAACTATTGAACGCGGGAAACGAAATTCACCACACTCGATGCACTACAGCTGAATTTTAGTTTTCGACCACACCAGGAACTTAGCGACCATTTTAAAATTTAGGTAGGGTGATATGTCATATCCCGGGAACCATTCAACCGATTTAAACTAATTTTTGATGTTGGCAGTGCATCATGTCTGCATTGTATTTAGAAATTAATATTGTTGTTGGCTCGTCATTTTGGAACATAGCACATGAATAAATAATGCCTATGCTATGTGTGTATATATATAGAAAACTAATGAACCAATTCTTGCCATATTTTACAAGCAGTACTATGGTAGGTAATGTAAACATATCCGATTCAAATTATTTAGGAACTTATTATAAAAATCGCACGATTACAAATATTTTAAGTTTATTCGGTATATCTACCATACCATTAAACCAATTTAGACCAAATTTTGTGTGTTGAAATTATCTATTACAATTATAATATACGTCAACACATAGTCTCTTTTGACCACCATTTTGTAAGACAGCGTCACATGAATGAATAAGGTTTTTGTCATACTCGGGAAAAAATGGACTGATTCCCATCAATTTTGGCAAACAAGTAGTATTGCAGCAGGTGATGTAAACTGGCATGTTCAATTGGTCAGATACTTATTTTCAAAAGGGTGGTTTTATCCCTATTTTAGCTAAGTGTGTTATATCGTCGAAATCATGTAATCAATTACAACTTTATGTTGTATGCTGGTAATATATATTACAACTATAAAATATATCTACATGGCGTCTCTTTTGTCCACCATTTTTTTAAGATAGTGCCACACATATAAATAAAGTTTTTTGTCATATCTCGGGAATCAATTAACCGATTCTTACCAAATTTGGCAAACAAGTAGTACTTCGGCAGGTATTTTTTAAACAGGCCAGGCAATTTATTTTCTAAATGGCGTATATGTAGCAATTTTAGCTTAGTATACAATATCATCGAAACCATGTAATTAATACCAACTTAACTTTGTATGCTGGCAGCATATATTACAAACGTCAAATGTGTCCACACAATAGCTCTTTCTTCCCCCAATTTGTAAGATATCTCCACATGAAAAATACAGTGTTTATGTCATATTTCGGCGAACAATAAACCAATTCCCACCAAATTAGGCGAATAAGTTGTTCTGTGGTAGGCCATATTAATTTATACGTTTTAAGTGTGCCATGCACTTATTTTCTGAATGGTGGCTATAAAAACATTTTTGCTTAGTGTACAGTATCTACAAAACTATGTAAAAGATTTTAATTTTATTTTGTTTACTGGGAGTATCTATGACGATCATCAAATATGCTAATACATAATATTTTGTCCTCTACTTATAAAGATCGTCTAAGGAAAAAAATTTAGATTTTTTGCTTATATCTCGAGGCGATTCTCACCAAAGTTTACACACAAGTAGCGCTACAGGAGTGTATGCAAACTAACGTTAATTTAGCTGCGGCAGCACTTCTTTTAGTAGCGTTAGTATAAATAATTCAGCTTAATAAATCGTATATATTAAACAATTCAACAAAATTGAAACACATTTTGTAAACTAACAGTGTTCAACATAAGCATAATTTATGCATACAGAGATACTCTTTTGCAGGCCTTTTGCAAACTAGTGCCAGTTGACAAAATTGAAAATTTTGTCATATTTCCAAAACAATTAAATTAATCTCGACCAAATTTTGCACACCATTAGTGCAACAGAAGGCCATGTAAACAATTATGATTTAAGTGGAGCCAGACACTGATTTTTAAAATGGCAGCCATATAAATATTTTGATAAATTTGTCATATCTATTACACAATTTCATCAAGTTCAACTAACATTATTATGCTGACAGTATCTATTTGAAGCATCGTATACAGAACCCCTTTCTTTTATACCATATATGCCATATTTCAGGGACCAATCATCCGATACACACCAATTTCTCCACACAAGTAGCTATACGGTAGGCCATGTAAATTTACGTGTTTTAAGTGGCTCAGACATTTATTTTCAAATTGATGGCCTGTACATTTTTCATGTTAGTTAACCCTATAATTTTAAACACTAAACTGATTACATCAGAATTTGATGCTCCGAATACTACCTACGTAATACAATTGATTGCTTAGTAGCTTATCGAACGAGGTTTTCTAGGTTCGAGTCCCGAGGAAGGCACGTGTGTATTTGTAATTGTCTCACTACTGTTGCATATGTTTCTTGTTTCATCTGTTAAGGCATACCTACCATGTTAGCTTTTGAGAACTCCATAAAAAATTATTTGCGCCCAAGTAGAGAAAAGTAAGGCCATTAATTAAAGCAGTTAATTTTTGTTCAACCTAGTATCCTAGCCTAACATGATGACCTCAATTAACTTAGGATAATAGGTGAACATTTTGTTTTGTTACACTTGCCTAAACTAACTTATTACAGTTTAAAATAAAATAAGCGTACCGAAAATTTGTTTCTATCCCACGAGCACACGCGCATTTACCAATATGGTTAGTGTCCCGATCATTAAATCTGGCCATAACACGAAACCGCTATTTTGTTAATGTGTTTTACTTGCTACAATCAAAACATTTGATCTCAAGAAGTAAATTGGCTGTGCCAAAAAAATCTAACAATATTTTGGAGTAACAAAAATTTTCAGTGCTGCATACAGCTGCAGCAATATTGGAAATTGAACCTGAAAATCAAGCGGAACGAAACAGTCTCACTTTCTGAGAATGAGCAAAATACTAAAAAAAAACTTCAAAACATAACATCCCACTCAATTTGCAGCAATGCAGTGATGGACAGACCAGTAGCTATTTAACCACTCCTTAAAATACCCTAAGATGAAAATCAGGCAGATGTGAAATTGCTTGTGTAATAATATCATCATAAAAAAGTATAAATATGCTGGAAGCAAGAAGAAAGCAGTTATTCCTAAGAATTTAGATCTTGGAAATCAGAAAGAAAACAGTTAAATTAAAAAGTGTGCCCAAACATACTATATAAGGTAATTTCATTTTAATAAAATATAAATTAATTGGAATTAAGGCAAAATGAAACCTCTTTGTGATTATGAACTTTAAGATGGTAATGTAAACTGCGTAAAGATAAATACTATGTCAGCTAATGCTATGAGTACGCAAATAATTTTCTTTGTGTTCTGCTATATTTTATCCCGAAATAATTTAGTCACTGGTATCTTTTGTTAGCAAACTAGTTATTCTCACCGGTAAACTATGATCACAGTAGTTAATAAACTGTAAAATAAGTCTAAATTATGGTGGATGACGTAATGGATGTTCTGTAAAAATTGTATGTTTTCTCGGGATGTTTGATATTTATAAGGCAAAAACGTCCAAACGTCGCATTTTTTAGTTTTTGTTTAGAAACCCAAGAAAAACTTTTGGGAAAGGTTTTAATTTCCGCTTAAATTTAACATATTGTAAACGATGCGTNTGCGTAAAGATAAATACTATGTCAGCTAATGCTATGAGTACGCAAATAATTTTCTTTGTGTTCTGCTATATTTTATTCCGAAATAATTTAGTCACTGGTATCTTTTGTTAGCAAACTCGTTATTCTCACCGGTAAACTATGATCACAGTAGTTAATAAACTGTAAAATAAGTCTAAATTATGGTGGATGACGTAATGGATGTTCTGTAAAAATTGTATGTTTTCTCGGGATGTTTGATATTTATAATGCAAAAACGTCCAAACGTCCCATTTTTTAGTTTTGGTTTAGAAACCCAAGAAAAACTTTTGGGAAAGGTTTTAATTTCCGCTTAAATTTAACATATTGTAAACGATGCGTTGATAACCCTTAATAGTTAGGGTGAATAGAACAATTTAACTCCCAATTTCACGGTTTTTCATATATGAAAATGTTAACCTCTGTTATTTACTTTTACAGAAGGATATAGCCTCCCTGTACAAGATATGCAATAGTACTTTTGAAGTACGGAATTGTCACTTGATATCATTACATACGGACGTTGTGACACACTGGGCAAGACGGAAGAATACTTACGCATAGTAATCATTCACGGATATACTGGTTTATGTTCATAAAATGATCAGATGGTCCAGGATACTTCAGGTGTTTAAGCAATAATGTTGTTCGACCAGGCCGGGACGAAAGATGAAAAATGCCTGTCTTTACAACAGGCGCAACAAAACTCAAGCGTATTTGTTAAACTAGCGATAACTCGCTGCGTTATTGACCCGACACGCTCACTGCAGTACGGATCATAATGTAATGTTTTAAACATTTATTTACATGTTCCATTTTGCCTAGTTTATATCAATATTTTATATAATTAAAATTTTTATCGCTCCATCAGAAAATTATTATATACGTTTTGCCAGAACAAAAAAACAAAACACACCTTGTCTCCTCACAATGTTGTCTTCCGAGACTTTAGTGTACCAGCTGCTCTCGCACTATAGCCTAACAGCGGTTTCTTTACACTTTTTGAATCAAACCTTTGAAAAATCATACCATGTATAGTATTATGTGTTCGGTGGTTTCCTATAGGCCTATATCGTAATATATATATATTTATACATATAATGTATCACACGTGTTTTATAATTCTGTCAACATAAAAGTACCTTAGTTTTGGTTAAATGACACTTTCACTTATATTTATCTATGAATTATAATACTTCAATTCTAAGTAATAGAATAAAACAGGGAGAAAATAGGTGTTTAGGTAATGCCTAGTAAGAAATAGTTCTTATGCTAGATTTGATTACACTCAGTGCGCACGAATGCGGTGCGCTGTCCCTGTGGTGTAATTTTCTAGTATTGGTTAAGCTTTGTTTGCGTGAGGCGGACGAATATCCTGGAAGTAAAACTTTCGCAGGGTTTCATAAAAGTGTGAAGTAACGGTGAATGACCTATATTATCCATTTCTCTACCGCTTGACCAAGCATTTTTAGTTGACAATACCATGTGCGGTTTGTCACGAATATTCAACTATTGCACGCACTAGTTCATCCTATTTGATCTGGCG
Source organism: Clitarchus hookeri (assembly GCA_002778355.1). Taxonomy (NCBI): domain Eukaryota; kingdom Metazoa; phylum Arthropoda; class Insecta; order Phasmatodea; family Phasmatidae; genus Clitarchus; species Clitarchus hookeri. The sequence goes on along the minus strand of NQII01000237.1, from coordinate 44,018 downwards.
GACTGTCGATAGTAAGAGTTTATAAAGAGCGATGTCCCACTCTCCATGCACCGAAGCACACACACAGTCTAGTTGAAGGAAACTCCAGTAGGATTAACAGGTCAGCCTGTGCTACTGCCTTTATTTCATGCGCTAGTTGGTCCAACGAACGCCAAATCCTCTATTAGCGGTCTGTACACTACACGCCTTAAGTTTTTGCACAGCAAAATTCATACACGAAACCCGACGGTTTAAGTGCATAATAGTGAAACACCTAAAATACTATCTTAAATCATCAGATGCCATCTCCTTTGGATTCGATGTAAGGTACGAAGATAGATGCCCAATTTAATTAGCATTTCTTCTCTTGTTTATTTATTANTCTCCTTTGGATTCGATGTAAGGTACGAAGATAGATGCCCAATTTAATTAGCATTTCTTCTCTTGTTTATTTATTAATTACTCCAGTGTCATCTAAAATATAATAAAATTTATTTTCTTAATACTTTACTATTAATATTGTATTATTGACANAATTACTCCAGTGTCATCTAAAATATAATAAAATTTATTTTCTTAATACTTTACTATTAATATTGTATTATTGACAGGTAATATATTCATCTTTATGGAGTCTGCTGAACATTTTTATAAGCAGTATATAGGCGGTGTTTTCCTTGACAATTGTAAATTTGGCTATGTCAACTGCAAAGGCTAGATAACAGCGAATTAATGTGGAAGTGTTTATCGTTTGAAGTGAGAAACAGTTCGCCCCATGAAATATTTTATTAGAATTTAAACCCGTAATAAATATTACACATANATCGTTTGAAGTGAGAAACAGTTCGCCCCATGAAATATTTTATTAGAATTTAAACCCGTAATAAATATTACACATACGTTTTCTGCTGTTTTGTATTATTGATGTAAACAAATCATAGTCTTCCTACCTAAAATAAAAATAAAAAGGCCACCAAGAGAAATTTAAAAACTCGATTAATTTTAAGTAATTTTAAAATAAAATTGTAACAATGAGACTCTATGCCATCTAAAAATTATTTTATATTTCTTATCCAAATTTTTTGTAACAATACAGTTATAAGTAAAATATGAGAACGTCAGATCGTAATTTAAATACATGATGAACTTTTAGGATGAAGTTCATCTACCTCGCGATGAATGCGATCTGTTGAGCAAGTGATAGTGCCACTTGTTATTAAACTTCAGANATCGTTTGAAGTGAGAAACAGTTCGCCCCATGAAATATTTTATTAGAATTTAAACCCGTAATAAATATTACACATAAGTTTTCTGCTGTTTTGTATTATTGATGTAAACAAATCATAGTCTTCCTACATAAAATAAAAATAAAAAGGCCACCAAGAGAAATTTAAAAACTCGATTAATTTTAAGTAATTTTAAAATAAAATTGTAACAATGAGACTCTATGCCATCTAAAAATTATTTTATATTTCTTATCCAAATATTTTGTAACAATACAGTTATAAGCAAAATATGAGAACGTCAGATCGTAATTTAAATACATGATGAACTTTTATNGCCATCTAAAAATTATTTTATATTTCTTATCCAAATATTTTGTAACAATACAGTTATAAGCAAAATATGAGAACGTCAGATCGTAATTTAAATACATGATGAACTTTTATGATGAAGTTCATCTACCTCGCGATGAATGCGATCTGTTGAGCAAGTGATAGTGCCACTTGTAATTAAACTTCAGAATCGTAGCGACTCACATGCTGTTAACAAAATGATCTCTACCAATATTTTTAGTAAAATCTTGTATCTTTCGTTAAATTCTTTTAAATTCTAAAATGTTAGCATAAAACGTAGGTTATATTTATTGCATGTATAAAAAATTATAAAGATGGATTTAACGACGAATCGAATGAAATTGTTTGTAAAATGGTGATCCAAATGTAATAATAAATTATTAATATACACTGAAGTTAAAATGTAAGGCTTCGGGTAAGTAAATATTAGCCTCAATTATATATATATATATACATACACACACTCAGAAATTGAGACTTAAATGCCTTCTCTTGAGCATAACGGAATTGAACTTGTACACAGGCAAAGGCATAAATATAATAATGAAATAAATTAACTTAAAACAAAAAAATTATGTTATAATTGAGATAAGGTAATTTAATACTTAAGATTGATATTACAGTAAATAAGATGTATGTCAAGAGACTCTGAGACAGTTTAATGTCAAGTATATAAATATTACAGTAGCACGATAATATAGCTTATAATATGTGTTACAAAAAAATTTCACGATCATGACTTCCAAAGAACTAGACAAAATGTAGAAATATATGTGTGTTAACAGAGACATTGAAATAATTCACTGTAATAAACTGATTAAATCCGATGGAAACAAAGCGCCTAATTTCGCATAGACAAAAATGATGAATAAATTAATGGGTACAGCTGTTATGTGACTATACAGAGCGGATGAAAAGAAATAAATATTTCGGATTAAAAATTATGAGTGGGATATATATGTCGTTTTAGCCTTAATTTATATCTAGCATTTTAGCTTAATTTATATATCACATGTTACCTTTAATTTGTATATATAGTTTTTTAGCGTTAATTTAATTATATATATTATATACACACGCATAAAACCTAACAACTTAACTTCAGAACATCACGATGTTATTACCAAATTGATATCAGCAGTTTGCAAACATTTTTTAGATTCGTTGTAAAATCCGTCTTCGTAACGTTTTTATATATACAGATGGATAACAAATGTTTTATGGTTAATATTTTAAAATATTTTTTTGGTGAGTTGCTTGCTTCTACAGGTATTATCCCACAGACGTGGCACTAGAGAGTGAAAGAAGTTTTAGAAATTACAGCGTAAGGCCCCACAAGTCATTAAAAACGCTTTTCTGGCACATGCATTTAGGTGTGGGATTTGGGAGGGGGGGTGGGGGAGGGGGGATAGCGGTACACTGTTTCAGAATTTTTTTGGGTAACACTCTGACACCTTAATTCGATGATTAGTTCTACTATCTTACAATGTGTATGGCATTCCTTTATAGTTGTTTAGAAGTCGGTATATTTTCATGGTTCTTGTGTTCTTGTGGTTTTCACCTACTCAGTTGCCCTTACAAAATAATTACTTTTTTTCTTCAGCTGTTACAAGTTTGAAAATAACCAAAGCAGTGAAGGTATGTCATTTTAAGAAATTGTAGTAAAGTTTATCTATACTCTGTCATGCCAAACATTTCGATACGCCTTCAAAAATAGAAGCTGTCAACCGCACATCACTCGCCGATCAGTTTCAACCATTTCCCCTGATATTTTTTTTTCACAGAAGGAAAGAATTGTATGATAACTGAATTGGAGAAGGCGATGCCAGTAGGTTTACTTACATTCCAGCAACTATCTCTCGCAATTTTTGAGAAAAAAAGTATTTAAAAAAATATTACATTACTTATGGATACATATTTCGACTTGCTTGACTTTTGTGTAAAATGAACGATAAATAAATCTGTGCTCATTTCGTACAAGTAACTCTATCAGACTACGTTAAAGTGCTGAGAAATATTAAAATNGTTCTTGTGGTTTTCACCTACTCAGTTGCCCTTACAAAATAATTACTTTTTTTCTTCAGCTGTTACAAGTATGAAAATAACCAAAGCAGTGAAGGTATGTCATTTTAAGAAATTGTAGTAAAGTTTATCTATACTCTGTCATGCCAAACATTTCGATACGCCTTCAAAAATAGAAGCTGTCAACCGCACATCACTCGCCGATCAGTTTCAACCATTTCCCCTGATTTTTTTTTCACAGAAGGAAAGAATTGTATGATAACTGAATTGGAGAAGGCGATACCAGTAGGTTTACTTCTTACATTCCAGCAACTATCTCTCGCAATGTTTGAGAAAAAAAGTATTAAAAAAAATATTACATTACTTATGGATACATATTTCGACTTGCTTGACTTTTGTGTAAAATGAACGATAAATAAATCTGTGCTCATTTCGTACAAGTAACTCTATCAGACTACGTTAAAGTGCTGAGAAATATTAAAACAAGTTATCAATAAATGGCCCTGCACATTATTTCACGCCATGTGGAATTTGAAATGAGCGTATCTGATGTTACGAANCAAGTTATCAATAAATGGCCCTGCACATTATTTCACGCCATGTGGAATTTGAAATGAGCGTATCTGATGTTACGAAACAGCTCCATGCAGTGCAGCTTCTTGAACTAGAAGAAGAAACGAAGACTAAGCACTTTTTTCTTGCCGAGAGAACTTTGCTCGCTTTTTGTAACATGAGCGTATATAAGGAGACAGCCTCGGCGGAACTGGTCACTCGTCTTGCAAGTCCGCAAAGATGTGGTCATGCAGAGCATTATTGGCGTTATCCATTGGTAAGTGTCATAAACTGTCTTTCGTTACATCGATAAATACTTTGCTTATATTACAGCTTATAATTCTGTAACTTTGAGTTAAATTAAATAGCTTCCTTAGTATTTAATATCACGTAACACAGTCAATAAATCTACCATTTATTGAATATACTATTTTATCTGAAAGAGCAATTTTTTTAAACTTTTACATAAACCGAGTTTATTAAAACTTCCTTACAATTTTAAACTCTGTAGGCAGAACCACGCAATAATAATAATGATTTTTGTGACTGAATTTAACTAACTATATAATGCACTTAATAACTTATTAAATTTGTGACTTAGAAAAACATAAAATGTTTATTTCTAATCACTTGTATTATTTTACGTATTATATATATTTTTTGTATAAATATGAGTGTTTCTTAATTTGTCATCATAATTTTCTCCTCTTAGTGTTTACGACAAATTAAACCACTCAGAAGTATACGGTTAGGTGGTTTCAGTGAATACCCATGGTAATAAATCGTATTACACGAATAACCTTAAATATTTCTGAAATATTTATAGATAATAATAAGTTCTGCTCTCATAAAAATTTTGTTTTCCCAATGTTTTACAACATTTCATAGACGGTATGTTACAACCATAATGAAATAGTTTTGTGGTTATTAAAGAGTGAGATTATGGCAATATAGCCAACATGTTATTCTGCATTGTCGAAACCGTGTTTATAAATATGAGAAATACTTTTTATAAATTAAATTTTTTAGAAAGTAGTTGATATGTATGAGATCCAGCACATGGTTGAGTTAGTTTATTATAATAATTTACATGATTCTCATAATAATTATTTGTCATTCACTTTGATTTAATATGTAATCATAATTTTCCTTAATTTAACAATCTTTAGTGGTTTAACAGCAGATATAAAATAATCAAATAAAAATATATATTATATACTTGCAGAAGTCACAAAATGTTCCAACCAATCTATATTTCACCTTGCCAGCATGTTTAATAAGTCATAAATCCATTGTGGTTTTAGAATTATTTTAACATCTAACACACTAGAAGACCTTTAAGGTAATATTTAAATATAANGTGAGATTATGGCAATATAGCCAACATGTTATTCTGCATTGTCGAAACCGTGTTTATAAATATGAGAAATACTTTTAATAAATTAAATTTTTTGGAAAGTAGTTGATATGTATGAGATCCAGCACATGGTTGAGTTAGTTTATTATAATAATTTACATGATTCTCATAATAATTATTTGTCATTCACTTTGATTTAATATGTAATCATAATTTTCCTCATTTTAACCAATCTTTAGTGGTTTAACAGCAGATATAAAATAATCAAATAAAAATATATATTATATACTTGCAGAAGTCACAAAATGTGCCAACCAATCTATATTTCACCTTGCCAGCATGTTTAATAAGTCGTAAATCCATTGTGGTTTTAGAATTATTTTAACATCTAACACACTAGAAGACCTTTAAGGTAATATTTAAATATAANATAAATCCATTGTGGTTTTAGAATTATTTTAACATCTAACACACTAGAAGACCTTTAAGGTAATATTTAAATATAATGTGTTTTTGTTTCTGTTAGGTTTACATTAATTACAAACTGGCCGGTTGATAATATTCAAGAAGATTTAGAATTTTTTAAGAAATTGGATATATTTTTATAGTAATGAAAGTCATTCTTTAAAAGTTATTATGCTATGAATATAATTCTATTACATATATTTCGTATAACAAATTATATAAAAAAATAAACAAAATAAATTTTTACAAAAACCAATTAATATGACTTTGCATTTTGTTTTCAGCGACGTTCGCCTCCGCAGCTACCACTGGTGAGTAGCTTCAAACGACTATCACAACCTGTAAAAGCAGATAATTTGTTACTTATTAAGAAAGTTTTCCCTATACATATTAAAAGTCACTTAAGAATATTAATTTATTGAATACAAATTAATGAAAATACTTTTCCAGCGGTTTGAAACATCGATGTCCATGTTTGGAAATTGAGGTATAGCTCTGTCAATTATTATTTCAATGCTTACTAAATTTGTGTTCTCGACATCCTTAGTATTCATTTGATGGACAAAAATGTGACTGAAAATAACATATCAGCAATGGGTTCCTTTGATCAAGAATGTATAATAACTAATTTAACGAGAAGACTGGTTCTCCGCCTAAAGAAAGACAGAAATTACTTTTTTATTGCAGAATCCAATTTTTAGGTATGCTGTCAGCAGATGATACCGACGCCGGGTACAAATAGCTAACTTTAAAGAAGTCAAAGGTGACTGTAAAATAACATTAAACATTTGAAGAAAACAATAGCATAACTATCTCAATGCTAGTAGCTATATGATATAGTGCAAATAAATGTATGTTAATACTGAAAACAGGCAATAAAACTCAACGTACTTTCGACAAAGAACCATTCAAATATTGGCTATTTCAACACTTCTTAGAATTTATCCTAAAACCGATTACTATTAATGCATCAGAACGTTGCTTTAAAGCATTCCTCCAGGTAGGCCCCCTTCTATAAAGCACATATTCCATACACTCTAAAATGGAAACAGTTAAAATTGTTCCAAATCAGCGAATTTGACTGCAGATATGTTGAAACTGCTCCACTTGAATCAGTAAAACTTTACGAATCATTTAAGTTGCTGGTATTCACTGACTGAACAGTAGTTTCTGCTGATTTCTAGTGAATTGCACTGACCTGGCAGTTAAACTGCAGTGTATTTCACTGATTCACCAGTCGATAACAGCTCATTAAATGAAGATTCATTAAAATTATAATACTCATTGAAATCACTGATTTATATTTAGTGTATGCGAGTACATATTGCTAACATTTACGTGAAACGTTTAGTTTCGTTTGTAAGTGCTAAAATATTTCAAATAAAATATTAAATCTTTATTAAAAAGCGAGGAAATTAGACGAACGTTGAAAATTCTTACAAATAAAATCACTCAGGAAATATCTTCCAAAACAAATAATTAGCCATTTTCTGCGTTTTGTAATTTATTGACTTCTAAGTCAGTATGCAAATAACAAAATATTTAAACATCTGGAACTTTATACAAAGATTAATCAGTTTTAGACAAGAAAATGCTGTATGAACCTTACTACAATTTAGACTACGTAGTATTTAAAGACACATAGGCGAAATAGTTGCTGTACCGCGAACTCCATCCACACACGCCAGCAAAATGGCGTCACTAGCCAGCAATACGTCGAAACGCAGTTCACCAAACAGCGCATAGTAACCTACTCGTCAGCCGGCATCTCAGCCAACAGAAAACCTTTCGCAGTACGCAGTACTCGATCAGATACAAGGCCCGTTACCAGAGGCTGGCGCTGCCAATCAGAGAACGGGTGCGCCTACATCAAAGGAACCGCCACGTTTTATCGTCTCTTTGTAACGTATCCAATATGTGATATAACTATACCCAGTGTTCTTGGACTAAAGCAAAACTTTTGATCATTAAATTATTAGTTGAACAGATCAGATAATTTTTTTATTTGAGAAACCAGATTTAAAGTAATACGAACTAGAGAATAAATAAAATTTATAAGAATATGCGATACATTTTGATGACAAAGATAATGTTTTGGACCCTTTACTTATATCTTTGTTTATAGCAGGTTGAAAATTTTTAGTTCTTATTTATAACTCTGCATTTATTAACTGATATTCTATCTATCGATTGCAAACGGGATGGCAGGCTTGAAAAAATGATGAACATATTTTATACATCGGAAGTGGAAAAAAAAAATTTCTTATTAAACGCCTTGAATATCATCGCTCTTGCTCAATGGCGCGGGATATTTCCAGAAATTAATCGATAAGATACCGTTGGCGAATGTAATGCTTACATAACACTAACGCCCATCTTCAATACCGTAAAAAGCAATGACTTCCATTGGACAACACATTTTCTTGCGCATGCGTGTTGTGTATNACGCCCATCTTCAATACCGTAAAAAGCAATGACTTCCATTGGACAACACATTTTCTTGCGCATGCGTGTTGTGTATTTCACAAGTATTGTTTCACGCTGCACGTGCTAAAAAGAAAGTTCACCGCACAAAAAAAAAAAACAAAAATTCTAATGAAAGTGACTACTTCAAAAAATTAAGCTGTAAAATGGAATACAGTTCAGCCAAAAATACATACCGCACATGCAACAAATAATTTTATTCACATTAATAGGTTAAAAATCAATTAATATTTATAAACACTAAAGTTTCATGTGGTAAAGGGGTTTTTGTGATCGTTCTATCGTGCGAAATTTGTCACGAAGTTCACAGGCAGCACAGGTGTTTTTCACTTCCATTGGTTTGGCAGATGTTGTCCACAACGGCGTGCATGCCTGTTCAGTGGCAGAGCCAGAGATATTTAGCACGTTACAAGTTCAGTTAATTACAAAATAAAATTTTACGATCCTATAAAACTGTACTTCATATTTTTGATCCGAACAAATAGTACATTTGGAATCACGGGGTTAGATAAATGAAGTTATTTTGAACCAACAATTAAAAGTATATGTATACTTATGAAACTTAACCATAAATACGAACATCACATATCGGTATGTAGAAGGAAACACGAATTGCTTATCTAAAATTTCGCTACTTTCTTTATATAACAATACTGCAGAATAAAGTTACAACTACAGAACTCATCAATATGAAAAAAATATATTACTTCCATTATTAAATAAAGTGAAATAAAAACACTATATCACAAACTTTACTTTATTTTTCTTCTCGTAATTCGTTCTGAGGATGAATGATCGGCTCGAAACGTCTGTGATAACTTACCTACTTGTGCGTTCAAAGCTATTCTTATTTGTGAATTATCTCTACTTAGTATTCCTGGGAGAACTTTTGAAAGGAACACTACGAACTTCAATAACCTTGCGTTCTTATTCTCGCAACGCTTTTCTTTTATTCTTTTCTTTTTTTTCTTTTTATGTATATGTACACTTGGTTTTAGTTTATAAATGTAAGTATAGGAGCATCCTATTTAATGTAACCAAAAATAATTCCTGTGTAATGCACCGTGTGAAATATTATCGAAAAAGCGTTGTTAGATGAAATATCTAAAAAATTTCAAAATTTTCACGAAAGGTGCTATTTATTCTTTTATAATTTTTACTTTTGTGAAGTGTTGCTGTGAATCAATGATTGTGATTATCCCACATAATTTATTTTAACTATAATTGCCTAAATATTCTTACTACGCCCGTGAGCATGTCTCGACCACTACAATCCCGGTATAAAATTTGTCCAGCGTGTTTTTTTTTTCAAGTGAGGTAAGTTACAGACCGTACTATTGCTGACGGGATTTCTCAAGTGAATACAATTTAAGAGCTCTGGTTATTTAATTTATCACTCTTCACTGCGATACTGCCAACTAAGTCCATCGAGAGATGTTGGAAACTGTTCAGAGACCCTCTGATAAGGCTGTTCATGTATTGAGATATGCGTCAGACGAAACAATTGGAACAATTAGAAATATAATATTTCTGTGTGTACATCTTAGCGCTGATTCTAACAGACTAATAGGATAAATGTTATAGTATGCACATTTGAAGAGTCGTTATAGCATATGCGTGTTTCAAGTTACATTTCTTTGCACATGAAAGCTCCTCGCTAGATTTGTTGTTTTCGCGTTTGCCTTTGTACATTAGGTATCGAGAATTCGATTCACGTAGGCTCTGTTACTCTTCTTAGCAAGAATATAGCGTATCTTATTTTGATACGTTGCTATTCATTGCATGAAAACTTTGCCTGTAAAAATATGATAATACTGTGCCATTCCATTCTGCAGCGTGGAAACCGGGAGCTGTGTACAAGTATCGTGCTGAGGCACGAACTCTAACTGCAGTGCATCAAGTGGATGACGTATACGCTGGAATCTTGATTAAAGGTGACCTTGAGCTTCGTCCTACGAGTAAAAATGTCCTCATTGCTAAGGTAAGCATATGTTTTTACCGCATTTTATTCTTTTTTTTTGTTTTATATTTGCAATATTTTATTTTGCTCTTGCATTTTTAATAAAACACATTTACAGTAGATTGTTTATGTAATAACGCTATTAGCGTATTGCAGTGCTACCTACATTATTGATGGTAAGAATTGTGACTATATGCATTAATAACATAATTCTGTAAGTCTTAAATAGTAACATAAAATTAAGCAATAACATGTCTTTGTCAGGTGTTTGAGAGAATAATGCACGAGAATTTAAGACTTTTGGTATGTATTAACTTAGGGCCAGCTATATTATTACATACGTGGCACACGATTTTCCGTTCCAGCTATAACTTCAGGATGAAAAGAGGAAAATCACTAGTAATTTATTTATGACTGTTCATGACNACGCCCATCTTCAATACCGTAAAAAGCAATGACTTCCATTGGACAACACATTTTCTTGCGCATGCGTGTTGTGTATGTCACAAGTATTGTTTCACGCTGCACGTACTAAAAAGAAAGTTCACCGCACAAAAAAAAACAAAAATTCTAATGAAAGTGACTACTTCAAAAAATTAAGCTGTAAAATGAAATACAGTTCAGCCAAAAATACATACCGCACATGCAACAAATAATTTTATTCACATTAATAGGTTAAAAATCAATTAATATTTCTAAACACTAAAGTTTCATGTGGTCAAGGGGTTTTTGTGATCGTTCTATCGTGCGAAATTTGTCACGAAGTTCACAGGCAGCACAGGTGTTTTTCACTTCCATTGGTTTGGCAGATGTTGTCCACAACGGCGTGCATACCTGTTCAGTGGCAGAGCCAGAGATATTTAGCACGTTACAAGTTCAGTTAATTACAAAATAAAATTTTACGATCCTATAAAACTGTACTTCATATTTTTGATCCGAACAAATAGTACATTTGGAATCACGGGGTTAGATAAATTAAGTTATTTTGAACCAACAATTAAAAGCATATGTATACTTGTGAAACTTAACCATAAATACGAACATCACATATCGATATGTAGAAGGAAACACGAATTGCTTATCTAAAATTTCGCTACTTTCTTTATATAACAATAGTGCAGAATAAAGTTACAACTACAGAACTCATCGATATGAAAAAAAATATATTACTTCCATTATTAAATAAAGTGAAATAAAAACACTATATCACAAACTTTACTTTATTTTTCTTCTCGTAATTCGTTCTGAGGATGAATGATCAGCTCGAAACGTCTGTGATAACTTACCTACTTGTGCGTTCAAAGCTATTCTTGTTTGTGAATTATCTCTACTTAGTATTCCTGGGAGAACTTTTGAAAGGAACACTACGAACTTCAATAACCTTGCGTTCTTATTCTCGCAACGCTTTTCTTTTATTCTTTTCTTTTTTTTCTTTTTTTTATCACCTTTTTTCTTATTAAATAAATAAATTTTATTAAATTTTAAATTTCAGTTACATTCTTAAAATGTAATACAAATTAAGAAGCAAGTGATCTCGTGAGACTACGTAGATATTCGTGTAGATTAAAATCTTTGAGTAGGTGGAGATGCGTTCTAAAAGAGCAAGTGCACGTTTCTGGCAGATTTTCTGCCTGCACTTCTAACTTACGCATAGTAATGGTTCTATAGCGTTAAAAAACAGAAATTTCATGTATAAACCTACATTTAAAAAAATGTATATGTACACTTGGTTTTAGTTTATAAATTTAAGTATAGGAGCATCCTATTTAATGTAACCAAAAAGAATTCCTGTGTAATGCACCGTGTGAAATATTATCGAAAAAGCGTTGTTAGATGAAATATCTAAAAAATGTCAAAATTTTCACGAAAGGGGCTATTTATTCTTTTATAATTTTTACTTTTGTGAAGTGTTGTTGTGAATCAATGATTGTGATTATCCCACATAATTTATTTTAACTATAATTGCCTAAATATTCTTACTACGCCCGTTAGCATGTCTCGACCACTACAATCCCGGTATAAAATTTGTCCAGCGTGTTTTTTTTTTCAAGTGAGGTAAGTTACAGACCGTACTATTGCTGACGGGATTTCTCAAGTGAATACAATTTAAGAGCTCTGGTTATTTAATTTATCACTCTTCACTGCGATACTGCAAACTAAGTCCATCGAGAGATGTTGGAAACTGTTCAGAGACCCTATGATAAGGCTGTTACTGTATTGAGATATGCGTCAGACGAAACAATTGGAACAATTAGAAATATAATATTTCTGTGTGTACATCTTAGCGCTNTCTGATAAGGCTGTTCATGTATTGAGATATGCGTCAGACGAAACAATTGGAACAATTAGAAATATAATATTTCTGTGTGTACATCTTAGCGCTGATTCTAACAGACTAATAGGATAAATGTTATAGTATGCACATTTGAAGAGTCGTTATAGCATATGCGTGTTTCAAGTTACATTTCTTTGCACATGAAAGCTCCTCGCTAGATTTGTTGTTTTCGCGTTTGCCTTTGTACATTAGGTATCGAGAATTCGATTCACGTAGGCTCTGTTACTCTTCTTAGCAAGAATATAGCGTATCTTATTTTGATACGTTGCTATTCATTGCATGAAAACTTTGCCTGTAAAAATATGATAATACTGTGCCATTCCATTCTGCAGCGTGGAAACCGGGAGCTGTGTACAAGTATCGTGCTGAGGCACGAACTCTAACTGCAGTGCATCAAGTGGATGACGTATACGCTGGAATCTTGATTAAAGGTGACCTTGAGCTTCGTCCTACGAGTAAAAATGTCCTCATTGCTAAGGTAAGCATATGTTTTTACCGCATTTTATTCTTTTTTTTTGTTTTATATTTGCAATATTTTATTTTGCTCTTGCATTTTTAATAAAACACATTTACAGTAGATTGTTTATGTAATAACGCTATTAGCGTATTGCAGTGCTACCTACATTATTGATGGTAAGAATTGTGACTATATGCATTAATAACATAATTCTGTAAGTCTTAAATAGTAACATAAAATTAAGCAATAACATGTCTTTGTCAGGTGTTTGAGAGAATAATGCACGAGAATTTAAGACTTTTGGTATGTATTAACTTAGGGCCAGCTATATTATTACATACNGGGAATTTAAGACTTATGTATTAACTTAGGGCCAGCTATATTATTACATACGTGGCACAAGATTTTCCGTTCCAGCTATAACTTCAGGATGAAAAGAGGAAAATCACTAGTAATTTATTTATGACTGTTCATGACTTTTAATAATTAGAACATAAACTAGAATATTCCAGCAACCCATTATATTAGAATGATTAAAATTAAACAATTCTGTAATTAATAATGCAAGTGTATAATAAATAATGACGGAATAGTGACACTAACCCAGTTGACTGTCAGTATTTCCCTTTGAATTTTGAACTTTGAAGCCGTGCACCAATTTCCACCAAAATAAGTAGCTTTAGTTAGAGAAATGATAATTTCGCGAGTTCAAGCAGTGCTAGGATATACTTTAGATATTTGTACTTTCTTTTGTTTTTGTGATTATTTGGCCATTCATTTCCTTACACGCCCTGCAGAGCTGTGAACCAGTAATGAACGTGTAAGAAAATACGAGCGAATCGCGTACAAACTAGTACACAGGAAGGGCTTATCACGAAAGCATCAGCCAATGAACAAATGACAGCGTTTATGGTGCATACAGAAATGTCGGGAGAGGGGGTTTTGGTGGCTCTTAACAACGAGATCATTAGAGTAAATAAGCGTCAAGTCCAGCCAACTCGTCAAATGAACAGAGCAAATTTCCGGTCTCTAGTTATAGTAAGTAGTAAGAACAACCAATTGTTATACTTTTAGAAAGTGCTATATGCTTATTTTCAAAATTGCGATATTTTAACTTTTAAGGCGCGGAGTCATATAAAAAAAACATTCAAACTTTCTGAACCAAAATTAGTACGTTGACAGTCCAACGGTGTTAGCATTAAATTCTTATAATCATGTCGACCTTGGTTAGTCGTTTTGGAAGATAGTGACACATGAATAAAATGATACAACTACTTTAACAATTGGCATGCACGTAGTACTTCAAACTTCTTATAAAATTGGCGACCGTATATATTTTATTTTGATATTCCCTATCTTCTGAAAAAATTAACAAATTATATTAAACCTAGTATTCTTTTTGTTAATATAGGTAGCATAAAAATGCTGTCCATTATAAAATATATTTCCTTCCCCAATTTGTATGTAAGTGTGACATGAATAATAAAGTTTCTACGTCGCAAATCTGGAACCACTCTACTGATAGTCACCCGATTTGGTACAAATAGTACAGCGCTATGGAAGGCCACATTAAACGTAGCGAATTTCTGTTGTTGGAGCATTAATTTTCAATAGGAAAGCCATAAACATTTTAGTTTATTATCTCATGTTTACAAAACAACTTGAACTAACCCTGCGAAACGTTTTGTTCTCTTAATTTTAATATAATATCAAATACTTTANAGAATATCAAATACATTAATTAGTAGTATTTTCTCCATTTCGTAAGATAGTGCCAACTGGAATACATATTAATAAGGAGAGGGAAAGGCTATTCGTTTAGGAAATAATAGCCTTCTTTTTCCCGAGACATCGTACTCTTGAATAAAAGTTGTTGACGAACGTTTATTTTCGTTTAGTTGTTAGTTCTTCAAAAAATTCTTCAATGCAAGCTGTAATAAATATTCCATTCTTCCTTTTAGAAAACAAACAATAAAATAGTTTACTAATGAAAAATGTTTTCCTTCTTATCTTATCTCATGATAGTTCAGTAGATTATTGTGTGTGATACGATTAGCTAATTATTCTTAAGTGATATGGAAAAAATTTACATTTATCATTAAAATAAAATAAAAACTGAATTAAAACCAATTTTGCCAAATAAATATGTTATCCAGGATGGTAATTTGTAATGTGAAATGTCTGCAAATATTAGTTCAACTGTATAACCATTAACGGCACACAGTGTTAAAAAAAAAAAAAAAAANCTTCTTATCTTATCTCATGATAGTTCAGTAGATTATTGTGTGTGATACGATTAGCTAATTATTCTTAAGTGATATGAAAAAAATTTACATAAAAAAAAAAGATTAAACGGCTTTTTAAGTTGAGGCCAAATTTTGGTATTTGGAATTTATAATCTAGTAGAGGTTTTGGTAAACTGTAAGTCGAGCATTCTGCCTTGGTTTATTCACAATACCTAGGTTAAAGAAAAAATAATTTCATATCTTGGACATGAAATTTAATCATAATAGATTCTGTGGAAAGATTGGTTGAACTTGCATTTTAAAATTATAATTTTGTAATTGTGTACATACTATTTCTCAGCTGGTACAGCCAAAATATGCACCAATTCAAGCAAGGCTGCCTGGAGGTTGGAATTCACATCTACCTGAAAGGCACCTGACTATGAAACCCTTACCAGTTTCTGGAAAACCGTTCGAGATCAGACTTGAAGATGGACTAGTAAGTTAAAGACAAAATAATTTTGAACTAAAACAACTGGAAATCTGAATATTTTTTAACATACTGATATTATAAATACTGTATCGTTGCTAATGTATTCAGACAGAATAAGCGAAAACTTTATTGTCGAAACTAATTGTGAGATAACGATTCCGTAATCAAAATCTTCCTTCAACTTGGTATTAGGCGTTAGGACTGGATTAAATAAACTCAATTCATTTGGAGGTTATGGTGACTTTAAGTAATCATATTAAAAAGTCACGGAACTTATTTTAATGAAATGAAATTAGATAGTTATGCTTATGAAGGCAAGCAACTTTGAAAGTGTGATGATTTTTACGTCATCATAAGACAAGTATATGGTACGATAGTTGCTAACTTTGTGTAGAACCTCTGTAAATACCACGTTCCGTAGCAAATTTTCTTAATCTTAANTATGGTACGATAGTTGCTAACTTTGTGTAGAACCTCTGTAAATACCACGTTCCGTAGCAAATTTTCTTAATCTTAAATGTGTACAGAATAGTATGCTACAATAGACACATTAATATTTTTGAGTAGTTAGGTGGTTTTAAACAATGCAATGATGCAAATATAGTAGTAAATAAATCCATTATCTACCGTATATAAGGCGCAGATTTTACAAAGTTTTAAATAACAGTGAAAAATAAATGTACTTTTAATATAGCAATATTAAATCAGTGTTGCTTCTTATTGATTACTGTAAAAGACAAATGTACAAAACGTTTAGAGTTTTTTGTTATTAATTGTTTTCGCTGTTTGTTAGTGGTAGGCCTGTGTGTCGGAAGAAATTGACCAAACTGAAGAAATAAATTTCTGCGGAACTTGACATTATTATTGCCTAGGAAAGTACAAGTATGTTCAAGTTTTCGGCATATGAAACAGCTGTTAGTTTTACAGTCATGTATGTATCAGGCGTCAGTGGTCAAATGGGGACAATTTGCAGACTACCGTTGACAGAGGCAGTGAAACCAGTTTATGGCTGATTAAGATAATAGCTCTTTAGAATTTTGAGAATTAGCAATGTATGAAAATTGANGCAGTGAAACCAGTTTATGGCTGATTAAGATAATAGCTCTTTAGAATTTTGAGAATTAGCAATGTATGAAAATTGAATACATTTAATTAAATATGGAACCTAAATATGAAGTTATTATTAAAAGTTAATTGTATGTATGGAAATGTATAAGATAATTTGAGCTACTTCAGATAATGTCAAAATGGCAATAAAAATACTAAGCATACCCACTACAGTTATATATTAAAATATATTTATATTTAACTTGATTTTAATTAGTTATGATTTTTTTAGGTGGTTGGTATGGTGGTAAGCAACAACGTTCCATTGTGGGAAATCAACATATTGAAATCGGTGGCAAGTCAACTTCAAGTTAACACTGAAGGCAAGGAACTGATACCAGGAGGTCTAAACACCAAGCCAAATCACACTGCCCCCTCTCCAAATGCAGTGTTTAGGGCAATGGAGGTACAGTATTCTGAGAAACATGCTTACTGAAAAAGGCAATGAACTAAATACGAAAAATGTTAATACAGCATACTCTCGTTTATCGGGACTGAAACTGATTGTCATATGGATTAGCGAGAATGTGGAAAATCCGGAAATTAAGCAAGAATGCATTACTACTTCACAAATTACTTACAGTATACGTAACAACCTATTTTTTCACAAAAAGTATTCATAAAATCCTTTGTATTTTTTAATTAGTAAAGGTCTCTGAAATTATTTGTATACTTGTGCGCATTCCTAATCAAGTCGCTTCTCCTTTCATAGATTTAAATAAAATGTTATGTTTGTGAGTTTCAAAATGTAGGTTAGATTTCTTTTTGTTAAACTTGGCTGACGAATACAAGCGCTTTAACCAGGCCATGATTTATTTAATAGGTAATTATCATGAAAATCATTACTGATACACATTGTACTATTGCGCAACAGTTCATTTATATCTTAAAGACGCAAACAACAATAGNATGAAAATCATTACTGATAAACATTGTACTATTGCGCAACAGTTCATTTATATCTTAAAGACGCAAACAACAATAGTTGTAAATCTATTTATATAATTGAAAATACAAAAATTTTCTTAAGATTACTTCATCTGCTCAATAGTTTATTTGAATACAAAACCCTGCAAACCGAGTTATGGAGAACCTCGACAGTTAGGGTATATTTACGTAAATATAAGTGAAGGAAAACATGAAATAATGGACTGNTGAGTTATGGAGAACCTCGACAGTTAGGGTATATTTACGTAAATATAAGTGAAGGAAAACATGAAATAATGGACTGTATCAGTATTCAATTTAAATTGATTTTTCTTGTTCTGATTCTAGGACTCTATAACAGGAAAATGTGAAGTGTTGTATGATATTGCACCCCTTCCGCCGTACATCGCTATGTCTCAACCGCATCTTGCTCCACAAGTGAAGAACATTGCCGATACACCACTCATTGAAGTAGTGAAGACACAGAACTACAGCAACTGTGACAAAAGAATAGCCTTTAACTTCGGTTTTCCTGGTAACAGCGAGTTCCAGCATCCTGATGGAAATCAAGCAAATGAATTTCTTGCGGTAAGTNTAACTTCGGTTTTCCTGGTAACAGCGAGTTCCAGCATCCTGATGGAAATCAAGCAAATGAATTTCTTGCGGTAAGTACAAAATATGTTGCGTATTCATAGAGACATTCTAGTTAAGGAATTAATAAATATATCCCCAAAGATAGTTGTAATTAAAATTTTTCTTCGACAATTTTATGTTTTTTATAAACTCTCTCTGATGAGGCTCAGCTGATTGTGTCTTATGAATAAATACTAAATAAATAAAAACTGACTTCTTGTACGTTGTATCATTTAACGAATTAAAATGTTTTAGTCCTTTACACTAACGAAACCTTAACTTTGGAACAATCTCTTAAAAGGGCCGTTAATATAACCACATCATATCCTGATACTATCCATAAAGTAAATAATAAGTTAATCTCCTGAAAAACGAACCCACAATAACGGATGTTGACTATCCCAATTTTTCAGTTTCCACCACTGCTATATTTTCCCACGTATTCATATGTAAAATTAGTTAGTATACGCAAATTAACAAATAGACCCAAGCTTTTAAACTCATTTGTCTGGGTAATCGCACATATGTGTGAACGAAAGCGATTAATCACTTTACTCGACTTCAAAATTCTTAACACACAAGGCGGTTCTTTTCCACCGGTAAACATCTGGGATATTGGAATGAATACAATAAGTAGAACCCAATTGTTTCGAAATATGACATGTTTGATTTATCACTATTTCCTATACATATAAAATATTTACGTAACAAAACTACCCATATTTAATGCCCATAAATATTATTTATCAGTTGGTTTTTACTTGTGTTATAATAATTGGTTTTTATATCTTCATTTTTGCTTTCTGCCATATTTTATATTTGTTCTGTCGGCAATCCTGAAATTCCTGACAGCTAAATATTTCGGATTACTATTTCCAAGTAGCAACTGGTAGAAGAAAGATTGAGCCATCATCAGTGGCGTGTCGGTCCTGTCTTGAAAGTGAATATTTAAAATAAAATGTCTTGTTATGATTGGCTACAAAAGTTTTTTCAATACCCATACTTTATTTACCCACAAGTGTACCCTTGACCTCAGCCGCCGATATTTAAATAAACATTCCATTTATTTTAAATCAGTGTAAAATAAATGATTTGGGATGCGCAGTTATTAATAATGATATTGTAAACAGTAATTTTGTATATTAAGCGAATACAGTTTGTTATTAATAACTAATGTCAGTTTGTACCTTTTACAGCGTTCTTCAGTATCCCGCATTATCATTNCGAATACAGTTTGTTATTAATAACTAATGTCAGTTTGTACCTTTTACAGCGTTCTTCAGTATCCCGCATTATCATTTCTGGAAGTCTTCATCGGTACACAATCCAGTCTTCTGTAACAACAAGTAAAGTAATTGTAAGTCCTCTACTTTATAACAAACAAAAGGGCATGGTAGTAAGCAGTCTAAATCTGACTCTGGCGTCACTAAAATCAGCCTCTGGACATCCACAATCTGTGACTGACAGAAAAATAATTAACGACCTAGGTTACTCTTACGAGAATGTCTATAACTACAAGCCTGCGTTTGACCGCACACAGAGTGATGCAAGCAGCAGCTCATCGAGCAGCAAGGCATCTGGCAGTAGCTCAGAAAGCTCAAGTCAGGAGTCGTATGGACAAGGCGTCAGTCGCAGTAGCGCAAGGCAAGGTGCAGACAGTTCGATACATAAGTCAAACGAAGAAGAAAATAGAAGTGTTAGTGGTAGTACACGTTCAATCTGGAGATTTAATAACCAAAATTCAGAAGATGAGAGCCAGGCATCCATTTCAGCGAGTAAAACTCAATCGCGGCTGTACTCAGGCAGCCAAGAAGAAAATCAGGAGAAACAATATTATGGAGGAATGAGGTTAAAACGAGCTATATATAAAAAAGGAAGATATTCCCGAGATTCTCTTTTTGGAAGTTCTGAAGAAGATCGTGAGGATAAAAGTAGCAGTATACTCGCGTCCGGCGAGCCGTCGAACAGAGAAAGTTCTCAGGAAAACAGTACTAGCGAAATGGAATCGAGCAGTGAATTTAGGAACGAAAGCAGCAAAGAAAATATCTATCTACCGCTTCCGCCCATCACTGAACCACTTAGCCTACCTATGCTGCCACTTTTTGCAGGAATTTCAGGCAAACCTCTCAGTCAAAAAATCAATGTCGCAGAATATGTTAGGAAAATGTCCCTTGAAATCGCCAGCGATGCTCGCACCGCCAGTTTCATGGAAAAGCAAAAAATACTAGCCAAGTTTTCTATCCTTACTGATGTAATTCGCACGATGAGCACAAAGCAACTACAAGCAGCGACTTCCAGTTTGTATACTAGCCAGTCATCTTCAAGTGCAAGTGAAAGTCAAAATATGCGTATTTTTGCATGGTAAGTACCGCTGATAAATACCATACAAGCTATTTGATGTTTAGTTTTGAAATATGACATAAGTAATTATTTGTTTTTTAATTTCCTTGTATTGGTACACAGGAGAGTTTTTCGAGACGCTGTAGCCGAGGCAGGCACATCTCCTGCACTTATGGTTATGAAGGACTGGATATTAAATTCTAAAGTGGAAGGTGATGAAGCTGCATGGTTGATAGCTGTTCTCCCGTCTTCTGCTCTGATGCCGACTGCAAAATATATTCATGAGCTTTTCGTAAGTGTTAAAATAGATGTTGAATTTAATTTATGACTACTGTTTTACATTTCGTTGTTTTGCACATGAATTCTAAAGGTGAAAGTAACTTTATTACAATGGTATTCTAAACACTTGATTTTCATACTATTGCTTATAAATTTTTTGTCTCATTGAGCGTTGAACTAGGACTATTCCCGTTCCGGGACGCTCACAATTTGTCTTAGGGCCAACTTTGAACTCAGTCGGTTAGACGACAGCAATTAATTTCCATTTGATAAAGGCCTTTAACCTAACTACAGCTAGCGAAATCAAATTTCGACAATAAACAATTTGGACAATTTTTAAATCGTGTTTTCGTTTCACTGATTTTCTGGTCTCATTCTATTGCCTTCGGCGCTTCATCGTACTTTCACGTAGAATTACGTAGGCACAGTTAGAGGTTTGTAGAGAGAGTTTCAGCTGCTGTTACGGAGCTGTTTAAAACATAATATTTCATTGTTTAGAAGGTACTAAACAAGACAGTTTAATTGTGGCAACGTTTTCTCTGCTTTGCTTTCAGGCAACTGTTTCCAGTGGAAATTTGTAAGAATTACAGGCCCTACGTAAAAACCATTAAAACGATTTCAGTCTCTTATAAAATTTTAGTGAAGCATCTGTTGTTATAAAGATTTTTAGATTCAATATGCCGATATCATTCAAGGTAACCTAGGCCTTAAAACAAAATATTGTATTGAAGTATTGTTTTATTTACCTTACCGAAAAATAAAACTGTTTGTGCGCCTAGCTGTTGATTGTTTGACAATTCTTTGTTAATCGTATTATGAATAAAGAAAAATCCTTTTTACATTTTAATAATTTTCTTTTCTTGAAACTAAATATGTAACGTAAGAGGTAGTTGACTGACAATTATATATATATCACGTAGGTAATTTAATATCGCATTATTTTTTTTTACAGAAACTGGTTTTTTCGCCGAAGGTGAGCCAGCAATTACACTTGAACGTCACTGCGCTCTTAACATTTACAAATTTGGTACGTATGTCACAAATCGACAATTCAACAGTACACAAGTACTACCCCGTACATGCCTACGGACGACCCGCGCCAAGAAGTGACGTAACATGGCAAGAAGTATATATTCCGCAACTAAAGAAACGCCTAGAGGAGGCCATTTCTCAAAACGACAGTGTGAAAATTCAAGCATATACTAGTGCTATTGGTTCTATTGGACATCCTCTAATCTTAAAAGTTTTTGAGCCATACTTGGAAAGGAGAACCTATATTACGACTTTTCAGCGCACATTTATGGTAGCCAGTATGAGTCATCTGGCAAAGCTTTATCCTGAAGTTGCGAGGCAAGTGTTGTTTAAAATATACCAGAACACCGCTGAATCTCATGAATTACGCTGTGCAGCAGTTCTCCTTCTGTTTTCCACAAATCCACCAAGGGCGATGCTACAAAGAATGGCTGAATTCACCAACTACGATACCCATACGCAAGTTAATGCCGCTGTCAAATCTGGCCTCCAGTCTCTAGGAAACTTAAAAGGATCTGCTTACCGCGAACTGTGAGTACATCTATTTTTAGAACTTATAGTATTATTAATTACATTTGGCTAGGTCCTCATTAATATCTCTGCGTGTTTTGTTTTATATTGAAATATAACGAATAACAAGAAAACAGAAAAAAAAGTTGACGTCTCTTAACGTACGAATAAGAATTTTTATGTAGAGGATATTTGATTTTAAGCCGTTCTTTGTTCTCAGCAAAATCAAAATGTTGTATGGGTTCATAATGTCACAGAGTACTTAAGAATACAGAGTTTAAATATCCGATTGTTCCTCGAACTCTAGCAAAATGGCATCAGTTGCCACCAACATATCGGAACGGCGGCGTTCGCCAATCGGCGCATGGTAAAGTATTCACCAGCTGGCAGCTTAGCCAATAGGTATACTTTCGCACAGGGGCGGCCCAAGGTAATTTTTCGACTTGGGCAAGATGGCCCAGGTTGCTTTTCGACACTCCCTTAACTTCTTGCTCTTCACGCCTATCCTTATCCAGGTACCCCGCAGGACCAATAACCACGGGGCTTTCACAGTACTCTAAGAGCAAGGATATTCCTGCATTCGCTTATTTTTAAATCAATACATGCTGTAATATAATATAAATAAACCTGTTTTTGCAGAATAGCGTGGGATTTTACTGTTAAGGGTGGGTGAATGTTGTTACACAATTTATTTTCTAGATTTTAAAGAATTAATATTTTCAAATTATACACAAGAACACAAGATTACACTTTGCCTGTAGGCCAAGGTGGGTAAAGAATGGCGCATTGGGCGAAGTGCATAGCAGTAATGGGACGGGGGAGTGTGGGTAAATCGAAATAAGGTAATGTATAGCTAGAATAAAATTTTTGCGATAGGAATTATTTAAAATCATGTTATTCATCTGTGTACGCCATACAACCAACATTGCATAGTTTAAAAAACACACTTATATTTAAAAAATTACATTTTTAACTACTACAAAATATATTTTTTTNCCAACATTGCATAGTTTAAAAAACACACTTATATTTAAAAAATTACATTTTTAACTACTACAAAATATATTTTTTTCTGTTTCGCGTCGCATTACGTGACGGCGCCCCGGGACGTTGGCCCTTTAGCCACAGTAGGCACTAGCCANTTTTTTTCTGTTTCGCGTCGCATTACGTGACGGCGCCCCGGGACGTTGGCCCTTTAGCCACAGTAGGCACTAGCCAGCCAGATACAAGGATAGTTACCAAAATATCACATAGCCAATCACAAAATGGATACACCTACATCAAAGGGGCCACCAATCTATTTAGGCTCGATGAACTTATCTACTCTGTGATAACGTTTTGATACTTGAAACTGTATTTAGCCCATTATTTCGCTATTCATCGTAAATTATTTTGAAAAATCCACTATGGTTTTGAATCCATAATATTTATTTTTAAAAGATAAACACTTCAAATTATTGACTGTACAACGTCTTCCATCCAGGGCGGTCTTGGAATTTAGCTCTTCATGATGCATACGAATATGTACTTTATGGTATTCCAGTGATGTAGATTTTCAAATGTTTTTTATTTTGACCTAATTTTGCTTGTCGCAAGACATCAGAGAAATGTTGATGTAGGCAGTATTTGTGAAGTACTTGTCTGAAAACCGTTCTTTGTTTAAGTGTCAATGTTTGGAGTACGTCTCCGATATGTTTTGTTGGACGTTAAGTGAGTTCATTGTAATAAAACTGGATCCCTGAAAAAATTTCAGGCATTCAACTAATATTATGTGATTTGTTGTGTTGTTCACATATGCCCTTATAAGCTTGTGGTAGGTATACCAAGTGATTGATTTTTTAACCCAGTATTATATAATTGTGTTTGATTTTACTTCCCATATTTGTCTCGGTTTCTTGCAGCTTTCTAATATTTCTAGTGATGAGAGTTATTTTGTAGCGATGGCTATTTATTACAGAGAATGTATGATCTTTAAGTCTAATGCAGAATAGTTTTCATCAAAATCGAGACGTTGTAGCTTTTAAATCTTAATAAAATTTAAGAAATCTTATTAAAGACTAACAATAAACGTTAAACCGTGCTAAAAGGTTTTTACGTTACTTGATGAGTTCATTTACTCCTACACGCGTGGAATAAGGGTTAATATAATATTTGTAACAGTGATTAATGAAGGGGCTTATCCGAATTTTGTGCCGCATCAAAATATTCATACTCGTTATCTGAGTTTGTAGTGTATCTTTGCCGATGTATGCAGACTACTTGAAGGAAACGTGCTGACCTTAAATTTAAGTGTGAATATGAAAGTAATATTGCAAAAATAAATTGAAAACACACTTGTTTTAAGAATATGAAAACTTAACTGAAAGTAAAAACAAATATTTATGAAATATAAGTATACGAACAGGTTGACAATGCATGCTGAATATTATTATCAATACTTTGTTTAAAACATGTACTTATAAGTCAATTGAAACGTTAATTGTGTTTCTGAAACATTCTTCATACCAAGATACGTTCTCCAGAAAACTGCAAAAGTCACACAGCTATATTAAAGCTGGATATATTTTGAATGAATTCGATCTACGGTGAAACGCTACATGTTCTTTCGGTGCAAAATAAAATATAAGAAGTTTAGGTGATATAAACATTGTCAGATCACCTTAGGCAATGTTTCACCTAGGTTCAGAAAATAAAACTATATAAAAAATGAAAATAGTTATAGAGTTACCACGGACTCCGTGGAAACTGGCGTTATTTTTGTGGGCTGGTATGTATAATTGTAATGTTAGTTATTAAATATAAAGCATTAAAAATTCCTTTGTTTATCAGCACAACAATATGTAAACGTTATTTATGAATTGAAGAATGTTAGACTTATACTACTTTATGCAAATAACACTTAAATTTAGGATGCATGCTTCTGTGTAATTATGGTAAAAGATTATTGGAGATATATTTACGGAAACCTTTTCTTTTGTGCTTTTTCCCACGTAGAGCTCTTGCCGCCAAATCAGCAGTCAACATGTTAAATGCAACCCAATATTCCAAACAGTTTTCCAGCAGCAACATTCATAGTTACGAGTCTGAAAAATATGCTCTTTCGTACACTCAAGTTGTTAACTACATTGGCAGTGAAGATACAATCATTCCGAAGTCTCTATACTTCAATGTTACTAGAAATCTTGGAGGATTCAAGCACGGCCATTTAAGCGTAAGTAATAAATGTATTTATTGACTTAGAACTTTTGCATTAAACACTCTACCACAAAAATACTTGGTGACCTTGGAATAATTTTCTTAAAATATGGATAAAAAACTGGCAACCAATATAAATGTCTATATTACTTTGTTGAAAATCAGCTGTAAAATATTTCTCAAGAAAATAAATAGAGATTTCTAACTTTGATAGTTCGCAAAAACTAAACGTTATTGTTTTAAGCACAAATTAATTATTTTTGTCAAGAACGAAGAGGAGTTAGTTAATTAACTTCTAGCAAAAGATTGCATTGTCTGCTTAATGAACAATACAGGTTTCACGAAAATATTGTGAAGTTTTTCCGTAAGCAAAATTAGAAATAAGGCATGATAAGACTAAAAGTTATGATCGAGGGAGGTACGTGCTACAAAACAAGTAGTTTGGAAATACTTTTATTTAAAGCTATCGGAAACTACTGCATGTTAGCTTAAACAACATTGACATATTCATACTAAACAAAAATTTTATTCCCTTCGATAGTAACGTACGTGATGCTGTGTTATTTCTGCTTTAAACGTAACACAAATGTATAACTGCTAGGTAGATAAGTACGTAGGAAACCCCTTGCTTTAATGGTGCGTATCTCCCTCAAAGATCTCTTTAAGCTGTAAGTAATAATTAGTTTTATATCTCTTTCTCCGTAATTTGTAACAGTTTATGAGGATAAACCTGTGTAATGGTATAACATGTTTCATTGAAAATATTAACAATTTATGTTTTTTCTCTTTAACGTAATTTTAACCTGAAAACAAAATATTAGCTTAAGAATATTTTTTTAAAATTTCCAGCAATAAGTATGTAACCCTTAATTTCTTTTTACAGTTTGCAGCAATGACTTCTAGCGTACCTGATCTTTTAGAACTACTGAAAGCACAAATAGGAAATGACAAGAGAGAATATGAATCAGGGAATGAATCAGAAGACGAATCAAGCGAAGGTAGTCCTTTGGAATGGGAAACAAAATTTACACCATCGCACATTTCTAAGCTTCTCGGCCTGAAGTTGAACGAGTCTGACCCAGTGGAAGGAAATATTATGTTAAAAATTACAAGCCTAAATAGATTTTTTGCTTTTGATAGTCGTTCCATCGAAAAACTCCCTCAAGGTAATGTAAACGGTCCTTGAAACATGTTTTGTTTATATTATTTTGTCCATAAAAACGCTTTGCATTATTACTACTTTGTGTGTGCTACATATGATTTCAGTCTGGCAAGAAGTTATGGTAGCTCTGAGTTCGGAACGAAATTTTAATTTCACCAAGTTTTTCAACCAATACAGAGCAACTTTGGCATTTCCCGTTACAACTGGACTGCCTTTAGTGTATACTCTCAAGACACCATCTGTTATCTCCATCGGAGGAAAAGCTAGCGTGAGGACACAACTGGACGAGCAAAGTAGCTCACTCAAGGCTGTAAATGCGAGCGGACAGTTGGATATTTGGTAAGGAACGACATACCTCCGCAACACATAAAATTAGTGTAGCTAACTACAAATATTGATAGTGTAGTAAAGCAAAATTGTCAACCCTTTATAAAATGTTATTTACAACAGCTTATTAATTNACTACAAATATTGATAGTGTAGTAAAGCAAAATTGTCAACCCTTTATAAAATGTTATTTACAACAGCTTATTAATTTTTTGCTATAGGCTTATTCTAATTAATTGTTTGTTTGAACGATTCCCGATGGGAAGTCACGGAGACTGAAAATTTTGTAATTTCAAAAAATTCAAAACCGTTTTAGTGATTTGCATATACATAAACTGTTTTATATTTTTAAGGTATTCTTCAACTCTTCAAGCTGAACTTGGATTTATCACACCTTTTGACAACGAACACTACATAAGCGGTGTAACTCAGGACGTCTTAATAAACCTGCCAGCTAGGGCCAAAGTGGACGTTGACGTGAAAAACAATAATTTAAAATTAACTGCGGAGCCACTTCATCAAGAACAAAAGTCTACAGTTTTATACTATAGTACTGTACCATTTATAGTACGACATAATATTCTCAGTTTGAAACCTCTCCAAGAAGAAAG
Organism: Clitarchus hookeri; assembly: GCA_002778355.1. Classification (NCBI taxonomy): domain Eukaryota; kingdom Metazoa; phylum Arthropoda; class Insecta; order Phasmatodea; family Phasmatidae; genus Clitarchus; species Clitarchus hookeri. Next base: position 15,989 of record NQII01000237.1, on the reverse strand, counting down.
CAATTACGAGTTAATTGTTAACAATGACTTCACTCAGGTAAGAGTAAAAGTTGAATTTTTTTTAAGAGTATGTAAAATTGCTCCGTTACATGTAATAACTTGACTGTTAATATTGTAGTTGGATTCGACTTTTGGAGAAAAAAGCACTGGGATGTCGTTCCGTGCACATTACAACACCAGCGGAACTGCCAGTATCCTGCCAAGTAAGCTAGAGGAACTCAAGAGGGATCCCTTGATGTTGCTGTACTTTCCACGTGCAGAAGAAAGTATAAAATATGAGAACTTCACTTTCAGTTATATTCCTGAACGTTCAAGTTCAAGTTCCGTCGTTGTAAGATTGACATATGGTAAGAATGATTAGTTAAATGTTGGTGTTGCATCCATTTTAATGTTCCATAATTTATCAACAAGCGTGTTTGCCTTTGCGATTTGCACGTCCAACTCAATTTTTTTCAACCTAGTTGACTGTATCAGGCAAGGAAATATCTGTGTTTTTCCCCGTTCCAATTCCAAGAGATTGCTAGTTCATTTCGTTTGCGTTTCTTTGTGTAACCCAACTCTTCNTGTGTTTTTCCCCGTTCCAATTCCAAGAGATTGCTAGTTCATTTCGTTTGCGTTTCTTTGTGTAACCCAACTCTTCACTTTGCAATGCTCTAAAAAATAATGACAGGTCTTCATTTACGAAACAGAAACAAATTACGTCTACATGTTTACCAAACTTACGTTACATGCAAGCGTTTGCCCACGAATGATAAAATAACAATTATTTTTTCTTTTATGTGATTTGCGTTTACTTTAAATCATAGTTAATAGACTGAACATTTAACTTTAATACTACTTTTCATGAATATAACGACAGTGCGTTGAAGGGCTGATGTTACGAACTTTTTATCTTCCATATGTTAACAGGCACTTTCAACACGGCGTTTCATTACCTTACAGTGTTTCGTTAAGCCAAAGCTTGGGAAGTGTCCTTTAAGGTTCTGCGCAAACATATGCGTTACATTTTGTGTTGTTTAGGCAATTTTCCCTCNAAGCTTGGGAAGTGTCCTTTAAGGTTCTGCGCAAACATATGCGTTACATTTTGTGTTGTTTAGGCAATTTTCCCTCGCATTTATATCATATTTCACTGTCTCAAGTAAATTTTCACACATCTTTACTGCCAAAAGGAAAAAAAGTATTATTTTATCTACTATTTAGCATTTTTCTGTGTTTAAATTTTAAATAATGGCTCTGTTTTTTGTTGTAAAAATGGTATAGTGAACTTTTCTTAAANACATTTTTCTGTGTTTAAATTTTAAATAATGGCTCTGTTTTTTGTTGTAAAAATGGTATAGTGAACTTTTCTTAAATTACTCATTACAATACTGTTTGGCACTTAACTTTACTCTTCTTAAAAAAGAGAAGTAATGGGCTAAATTAGAAGAAAACTGCTCGCAATTTCTGTACTGAGGATTAAAAAAAAACCTTGTTGAAAATTAGTCATTTTTGTGAAGCTATTTAAGAACAAACCTGCAATGAAACAAACGAGAGACTGAATCAATAGTAAATAACTATAAACTCTGTAATTATTCTCAAGGTCCTTCCTAGATATTAATGTTTACACAAACCAGATACATTTTCATATTTTTTTGTCAATAGAATTTACTAAAATATTTGATTTTTACCTTAAACTATTATTGCTTTTCGCAGGTGATAAAATTCTTACGCTGAGTAATAAACTGTTCATATTTATGGCGTTATTATAACATTGCAATTAATATCTACACATTGTTAATGAAACAATGGTGAAAAAGAAGCCATTTTTTACCTTAAAACAAAACAATTATCTTAGAATATTGTAAGTGTAAAATATCGTCTGGTCGCTTGAGGCGCACAAAGTTTTCCAAATAGGTTTCACTTGAATTTAGTTTCCCATACTGTGCACTAACGCAAAACAACGATACAAACTTGTTGCAAAAAATTTGCTCGTTTGATTATCTGAGGTCCTCATAAATTCAGGAGAAATTTTCAGTATCACTAGAAGCGAAATATAAGAATTCTGAATATCTCTTTGCATTAAATAAGTGGAACTTTTCCCCAAAGATTACAAAAAGTTCTCTAGAAGTTTAAACTTTTATTTATGCTTTTACATTAAATATTTTAACGCCTCTAGTGACCAAACCAAAAATNGTTCTCTAGAAGTTTAAACTTTTATTTATGCTTTTACATTAAATATTTTAACGCCTCTAGTGACCAAACCAAAAATGTCTTAACTCATATAGATATAGTTACGTGATTATATTATCAGCATGATAGGATTACCTGTTTCAGAAATTACTAAAAGTTTTGCACATTATTTAATGATAAATGTTTCTACTTTTCAGTCTACTGGTTAAATATAAATAATTGGTAATATTTTTTTTGTCTGCAGCCAACGTAAACAATAGCTCAACATCTGAAGAACTTTCTTCTTCTGAGGAACGTAGCTTCTCGCATTCAAAGCACAAGAAGTCTAAAAGTTCATTATATTCTCCGACTTCATCTAACAGCCAGCGAAGAATTCGGGAGTTCCTTGAAAGAGTGAGCAGTGGTATTAAAAGTAAGTCCATTCAACAGTAAAATTGTTGGTTTGCTTTTCATCTTTGGTAGCGTGATATTTTAATCATTCTTTTATTCTTAATATTTCAGATAGCTCCGCAATGGCGATCGACTTAAGTGTCCAGTTTCCTGGAGAAAATAGCGCTGAATTCGTGACGACAGCTGCGTGGGCGAGAAGTCCTGTCGACGAACTTTCACGCGTGGCAGCTTCAGTTTATCAGAAACCAGCTTCGGAGGTCGAACAACCACTACAAGTAAGACAATGCAGTGTTATACTTTGTAGTGCAGAATTGTTTATTTTTGTTTAACATACATATTTTCACATACTTTAAAAGCACTAAAATATTTTAGTGCGCTCAAAATAAGACATGTGAAATAGTACAGTCATCAAGTTCTAGCTCGTTATTGTGTGCATGCGCGCGCACACACGTACATGTACACCTACATACATAACCTTGGTAACTGAATCACCTCTACAATTTACAGCTTCAGTTTCGTCACGAAAAAAAACACATACAAACTCATACATAATTCTTGGACTAAGTAAATCTCCAGGCGGTGTGCGCCTTTAAAGTTGGAAATGAAACTCTTCTTATTCATAAAAATTTGCGCACAAAGAAGAAACCGTTGTATTAATTGATCATTCGTTTGGCAGTAAAGACAAAAAAGCAATAATTACAATATTACAGCAGCAAGTCAGTTTTCCGCTCACCTGCGGCATAGAAAAACCTTTAGTCCCTCGTCGAACGGCCTTATGCCTAGGTACATGCTTCTATACGATCGGGCATGGATACAATCAAACACCATATCTTCGACAGTTGTCTATATGTCATGCTTTTTATCACCATTCCTAATGCTTTTGAATCACGCCTGGAAATTTTCGCGCGTTTATATACGCCACAAGAAGAGCAAAGGCAGCGCCTTCTTATAAAGTATGTGCATGCACCATTGTGCGAAAACCTAATACATTTTTTGTGACATTAATTTATGTTCCTATTTACTAACTTTCACGGTTGCTGAATGAATTTTAAAGGATGCACAAAGTTTTAAGGAAATGTGAGGATATAAATAAACACTGCAAGCAAATATCTGCAACCAATGCAAAACATCTTACTGTTGTAGAGTTGTATCATAGTAATTAGGTTCGACGCCCTTATTTTCAATTTAAAATCGTGATGCATGGATTCCTCGAAAACGTTATTATATTCGAAACATGCATAATCACTTGCTTAAATTTTGTCATATTTACTAACAATATTTCGCAAAATAAGGAAGTTATACTGATTCATCATAAAATGAAACGCAAAAAAATGGGGTAACCCTAGTAATTTAAACGAAATATTTTGATGACGGGGGCGAATTTTGCCGTGGTTACAGTTCTTGGTCCATTTACACATTACCCATACTCCACATGTTCTATCACCAATACTTTATATAATATGTGCAATAAACGAGTGATTCAGTTCCAACTTCAAATATGTATACCACCTTTCGTAATCACTCAGATGAGAATTCGTACATGTTTTCGACTAACGTTTCCATGGTGGACATGTCTGTCGATGTTATTCAGAGTAGTATATTTGTATAAATGTATCTAAATAAGTAGAACTCCCTAAGCCTTTGAGCGAATTCACACAAATAATTTATACCAGCATTTGTTTTCACCTAAGTCATTTTATTTATGATACAATCGAATTCTTAGAATTTCATAAATATTTGACACAAATCACATTGGATGTTTACGTATTAAGGATTGCATTTAGTATTACACAATGCATAAAATGACCACAACATTGTGCATAAGTTAAAAAGAATCTACACAAATGTTGGGTATAACTGAAAGAGGCTGCATCAGATTCTTTGCTGTAAATTCGCTGATATTTAAACTGTAATTCTGATTAACTTNGTGCATAAGTTAAAAAGAATCTACACAAATGTTGGGTATAACTGAAAGAGGCTGCATCAGATTCTTTGCTGTAAATTAGCTGATATTTAAACTGTAATTCTGATTAACTTAAGAATTGCTTAGAGGCAGATATAATAAATACAACAATGAGTAAAGCCCTCACCTTACACTACTATGGCATTTTTTAGTAACTGCCTACTTATCCAGTGTTCCTAGGTCCAAGGCCCAAGAATGTACATAAAGATATTTGCAGAATGGACCAGAATAACGAATGATTTTGAACCTATAAAATGTGTTACTGATGCGTCTTCACCAATTATACGTACAATTGACCACGCTTTACATAAANATAATTGCTTAGAGGCAGATATAATAAATACAACAATGAGTAAAGCCCTCACCTTACACTACTATGGCATTTTTAGTAACTGCCTACTTATCCAGTGTTCCTAGGTCCAAGGCCCAAGAATGTACATAAAGATATTTGCAGAATGGACCAGAATAACGAATGATTTTGAACCTATAAAATGTGTTACTGATGCGTCTTCACCAATTCTACGTACAATTGACCACGCTTTACATAACATTTACATTAACAATGTTCTTTATACGGAAACGCCTCATGTTCTGCAAATCGTGTTCGATAGATGTCCTCCATTTATCTTCACATATTCTTCGCATTGCGAGCTCATCATGGGACGCAACATTTCAATTGTTATTTGGGACACTTCATGACTTACTCGTTTTCTGAGTTATGTGACGTCGTGTGGTCGCGGATCATTGAAGCCTTTGCTATTCAAATGCCCCCACAAGTATAAATCACGAGTTTACAGATCTGGCGACATTACTAGCGATGAAATATCCCCGGAACTGGAAATGAAGTGATCCGGTAAAAACGCCTGAGGTGTTGAATTAATATTCGGGCTGTACGGCTGGTCGCTCCGTCCTACTAGAACCATACGTCCCGGTTGACCTCTGGGTGCTCAGTCATCCGATGTGCCAAGACCCCAATATGGATATACTATTGTGGAATAATGCTCTGCAGTTACTGTAATGTAAAACCCGTTACGGTCCTCATGAACGAAAGGTATACTGATCCGAAAATACGACAGTGCACACCATACAGCGACCTTGGCGCTTTGTTACAGTTTCTGGTGTAACAGTAAGGGGTTATTCTCAGCCTATCGGAAATTATGTTTGTTTAGATATCTCGAAAGATGAAACTGTTCATCACCGCTCATTATTAGGTTATTAATGATATCCTCATTGTCATTAATCAGCTGTAGGAATCGCTGGCAAAGGTTTTAACGACTTGTTGTATTTCCTTCCTGTAATAACTGGGCCATTTGGATTTTGTAGGGATAGAAAATAAGGTCTTGATTGCAACATTGGGCTGACGCTAGATCGTGATAACCCGAGAGAAACAAAGTGACGTCGTTCAAATGCCGCCCATACGAAAGCGATGTTATCTGGTGTTCGCACACGTCTCGATCTCCATGCACGTTTCTTCTTTAGGACAGACCCCATCACCTAGAAATACTTCACTCTCGTTTTGATAGCATTCGTAGAAATTGCCGGAGAATTACGGGTAATGTTACAATGCTGTCGAAACGAGCACTGTGTAGTAACGTAACTGTTGCGGTTTTTGTAATACGCTTGAGGATTGTTCACCACTCTGCCTCTCCATCTCGACTGATTGGTATATGCGCTTCGAAACACAACAACATCTTTCGTAGCCGAACCCAACCGAGTTTAGCTGGACGCCGCAGTGGTTTAAAATCACCCATTATTCTGGTCCACTGTGTACACCATTTTCAATTAATGCTTCGTACTTAGGACATAGTAGAATAAAATAGGGACTTAAATAAGTTACATTCTAGCAACAATGAGAATATTTACAAATAAAATTGAAATATTGCATTTTGTATTTTAGATGTGTTTCGATATGAGCAGCAAAATTCCATATGTTCCGTTGCTTAACTACAAGGACGCTCTTAAGGCAGTTCCATACATCTCAGCCGACGCTGTCATGAACATTGGTGAAACGTGCTCTGCTGGCAGCCGCATCACTGCCCAGGTAAATTTGAAATGTTTATACTTAAAAGTTAAGCTCATCCTTTGCTACAAAACTGAAGCTCTCTAGCTAATGGTTGCTTCAAAATTATTAATTACATTCCTTATTTGTTTAGGTAAAATTCAGTCAAAGCAAAGAGTGGAAGGCGTACGTAAGCCAACATCCTATGGCACAGCTGTGCGAGAGCCAAATGAATGAGGGGAATAATGCACTTCCAGCTTGTCGTAACGTCACTGCAGAGGCTAATTACATGGATCAAGTAGATTTTCACATCAAGTATAACAGCCTACCAGTTTCTCTCAAAAATTTAACTTACAAATCGTACAGCGCTTTGCTTTCCAGCCTTTACCCATATGTAGATGAGAACGTGTTTGTAGAAAGACCTATACAAAACCAGATTATTCTAAAAGGGAAAATCTATCCCAATTCGAAAGAATTGAATGTTTTGCTGGAATCTCCAATTGTAACTGCGAAGCTGGAACATTTACCACTTGGACCATTATCATGGCAACTTCTCGCTGTTCATCCTGTGTACTCGCCTGCAGAGCGTCTCTCAAGAGTCTTTCTTGGGGATCAGTACAATGGTAAGTGACATGCGCATTTATGTTTCACAAAAATTTTCTATTTCATGTTTTGATTAGTGGACGAGTGTGTTGCAAACAGTTATGTGAATGAATAAATTAATTATTTTATATATTTAATACTTGAAACCATTAAAAACATGAGTATTCCTATTAGGAATATGCCTGGAATACCAATCGAAACATAGCCTACTTAAAAAAAAATTTTGTAAAATATTTTTTAGTACAAAAATTATGGAAAAGTGAAGGCGATAGCAAGCATTTAGAAGAAGGTATTTTTGTTAATAACTGACGTTTAATTCTTTTCTCCAAATGTTAGATAATCAAAGAAAAAATTCAGCATGGCTAAGGATTTGAGTACTGCAAATATATTCATAAAATATTTAGGATGGAAATTTATTTAATTTACCTTTATTTTCCTCATAAGTATCACAGTGCAGTTATTACAAATCTATCAGACACGTTAAAACAAAAAAAATCAATATGTTAATGGTATGGTGGTTCGGGACGATGGTTACAAAAATGCATGAAAACAAAATTAATGCCATATTTATAAGTCCTTACCTTAACTATTTTATGATTCAAGCTGCTTATCTGTCTAATATATGACTTACATATTTGAAAATGATACACGTTAATAGCTCACTTCCATAACAGAAGTCTGTGATACGCGCACCTTCAGCAAACACAGGAAAGTATTCTTTAAATGTAGGTTGTTGCAAAATATTTTCTGCAATAATTTTGTTTAGAAACAATGTATATTAATATAGAAATATTTTTCAAGTGTAGTGCTAGAGTGTTATTGTATACAATGCTTTATTACTGATCCTTATTGGCCGTATAAACTAAGGCGTCATGCTCATGCGGTGAAGGGGCCGGATAGTTGATAGTTCGCGCCCAATCTCCTGCATAACTCAATTCATGAGTCAGAACCATGTGGTTTGGAACCCACTATAATCGTAAAGATGCAGTCGTCATTAACTTTTCTGTGCATTTCAGCAGGGCACAAACACAAACCATATATTTTTTCTTCCAGCCAAGTGCACGATTGGTAACAGCGCTGTCAACACATTCGATAACAACACCTATCCCGTATTTATGGGCAAGTGCTGGCATGCCATGTTGAAGCTAGCGCCAAGGCCGAGACACGATTCCGACTTCATGTACGTGGATAAATATAGCGATGTTGCAGTTCTTGTCCGTGATTCAGGATCACTTAAGAAGGTGAGTAGTTGGCGTTTTTCAAGAAGCAAGACTGATGTTATATCCACACAATATAACTTGCATGTGTGGAGTAATGAACAGTACCCCATATTAAGGTGTTATATGATATCAGAGCTTTTAGTCCAAATTGGCGTAAAAGGGTACACTGCATGTAAACAATAATCCAGCACACTTGTAAGACGTAGAGAAATCACGCAGAGTTTTCACAAGACGCAACAAATTCGTGTGAACGTATATGTTTAGACATGCGAGAGTAAACGAAACGCGACTGTTTTGCACAGTTTTACATGGCCGAGTATAGAACTGTGAAAGATGCAGAAGAGGTGAGATGTAGAGTTGCTAAACTTTAAAAGTACACCATCTCTCATGGGACAAAGCGACTACTAGTTCAGAACATTTTCGTGAACTTACATATCTCACCTTCTGGTAGAAAATTTTTATGCTAATTGGTCAATTGTGATGTAAAAATGAATTTGCAAATCGCGATGTGTCTTTCCTATCGGATAGTAGTGAAGTGAACCTGAGGAAATAAAAGAAAAGTCCTTGGAAAAAAAACCCACTAGCTATAGGCTACAACTTAAAAGTTTCTCATGCACGAAAATTTTAAATTGTATCTTAATAAATTGATGAGGGCTTGGCGGGATAGTAACCCGTCCACAAATATTCAAGTTCTGGATATTAATAAACATTCTTCAAATAAATAATAGCCTATTTTTGTCAACAGGTTTCATATGACATCTCTTTCGTGAGATACTGAAGTATGTTTACAAAAGGTGATTACGACGGAAGATGTCTTAATTTAAAGGTCTGAGAAAATAGTGAAATTCTCGAGAAACACTTACGTGCCACCCTCCATTATAGCAATTGTTATGCATTTAATTCGGTAAAGTATATAAACAACGTGTTCTTAAATTATTTGTTCAAATCAGCTGTTCGCTAGTGTTTAAGCAATGAAGTTCCTCGTTCGAACCACTGCTCCTTATCTTACGTCAGCTAATATTTAGGCTGGACGAAACCATCGGAAGGATAGCTGGCTATGCCTATCTTTAGCCTCATATAATCCAATCCTCAGTCAGGAATAACATGTGTAAATTATTATCCAACAATCACTTGGAACGCAGCTACTATAACATTTTTATTGTCATGAGTGGAAAATTATACATTACACAGTACAACCAACCGCAGTATTGTAATGATGAAGAACGAACTAAGCATAAAACTTCAAAACTTACAAAATCATTTTCGGGACAATACAAAACCTGTTCATTAAAAAACACGAAATCTACTTAATTAGGAAAGATGTAAAATGTAGTGAGTGGGTGAAGCAGGCTGAAAAAACTAATTGAAAAATGAAAAACCGATGGTCATCTAAGTCACTACAATAATTAGGAAACAAATTGCAGTTAGTAGATGCGGTATGCATAAAATAACAGCGTCTTAAATTAATGTACATTATTTGCATTTGCTACAAACACTGTTGTGGTCTAGATTTTGGAACCAATAACACTACGCTTTCTATTGTTATTTCCAATGTGTCATACATTATATGCATAAATAAAAATCATTTCTTAAAGACGATATGACCAGGTGCTTTCAGGCGGTAAAAATAATTTATATTCATTGTTTATTAACACCGTATCAATGAAACTGTAAAAGAAACAGATTTTACAATTTATGATACTGCAGCCATTCCATACGGAATCTTACCAGTTCCATAGGTATGAAACACGTAAAAAATTACACTAGAATTTNGTTTCATATGACATCTCTTTCGTGAGATACTGAAGTATGTTTACAAAAGGTGATTACGACGGAAGATGTCTTAATTGAAAGGTCTGAGAAAATAGTGAAATTCTCGAGAAACACTTACGTGCCACCCTCCATTATAGCAATTGTTATGCATTTAATTCGGTAAAGTATATAAACAACGTGTTCTTAAATTATTTGTTCAAATCAGCTGTTCGCTAGTGTTTAAGCACTGAAGTTCCTCGTTCGAACCACTGCTCCTTATCTTACGTCAGCTAATATTTAGGCTGGACGAAACCATCGGAAGGATAGCCGGCTATGCCTATCTTTAGCCTCATATAATCCAATCCTCAGTCAGGAATAACATGTGTAAATTATTATCCAACAATCACTTGGAACGCAGCTACTATAACATTTTTATTGTCATGAGTGGAAAATTATACATTACACNGATAGCTGGCTATGCCTATCTTTAGCCTCATATAATCCAATCCTCAGTCAGGAATAACATGTGTAAATTATTATCCAACAATCACTTGGAACGCAGCTACTATAACATTTTTATTGTCATGAGTGGAAAATTATACATTACACAGTACAACCAACCGCAGTATTGTAATGATGAAGAACGAACTAAGCATAAAACTTCAAAACTTACAAAATCATTTTCGGGACAATACAAAACCTGTTCATTAAAAAACACGAAATCTACTTAATTAGGAAAGATGTAAAATGTAGTGAGTGGGTGAAGCAGCCTGAAAAAACTAATTGAAAAATGAAAAACCGATGGTCATCTAAGTCACTACAATAATTAGGAAACAAATTGCAGTTAGTAGATGCGGTATGCATAAAATAACAGCGTCTTAAATTAATGTACAGTATTTGCATTTGCTACAAACACTGTTGTGGTCTAGATTTTGGAACCAATAACACTACGCTTTCTATTGTTATTTCCAATGTGTCATACATTATATGCATAAATAAAAATCATTTCTTAAAGACGATATGACTAGGTGCTTTCAGGCGGTAAAAATAATTTATATTCATTGTTTATTAACACCGTATCAATAAAACTGTAAAAGAAACAGATTTTACAATTTAAGATACTGCAGCCATTCCATACGGAATCTTACCAGTTCCATAGGTATGAAACACGTAAAAAATTACACTAGAATTTTTTGCACAGTTTCAAATTCGCAACGAAAGCTTACATTTGAGACACTATCATACAGTTGAGTAGATTCGCGTGAGTTGAGTAACGCAAATTGGGAGGCGATATCTTACTAAATAAAATTGAATTTGGTACTTTGTTAGAAGACACCACAATGGCGGAACTAAGTAAAAATTTTGGGCAAAATATTATGATATATTTTGTGATAGTTTTTCTAATCATCCCAACAAATAGGCAGAGAATGAGTTAATATGTATTATAATAAACTGTAAGCAATATATGAGAATAACGGAAAGTATTGTTTTATATCCAGAAATGGAATTTTCTTACTTAGTTCGATAAAAAATCGGAATTTTCATAACTAACGACTCCTAGAAGTTAATAATCCTTTGTAATTCCCTAACTGTAAACAAAAAATCTCTTGACCAATGAGGATTTTAGGCGTTTCTAGTATCTTCATACCTAATAAGATGCAATAAATTCTTACTGGAAATGATAATAATTTTTGAATGCAATTGAAGTATCGTTTATGATCAAACAGTTATTATATAATATAAAACAAAGCGCAGAAAAAAATTTACTCTGAGAACAAATTTAATATTTATTATCCAATTATTGGCATAATTCAAAATAAATATTTCTTGCACTTTATTTGTTTGACAGGATGTGAAGCTTATCACCGGCAAAGATGTCATTGATCTGACACCATCTTCGTCACACCAAGATGAAGGCAGAGGCTATGCAAGTGGGAAAGTTCGAGTGAACGGAGTTACTTTAAGAGTTGCTAGCAACAACGTGACTTACATTTATAGTGATCACGGTGCTGTTTGGGTTGAGATTTTCAACCTTCCATCAGGAGAGATTAGTCTTCGTTATCCAATCCATGGACTATGGGTTCTCTACGATGGCCAAACGATTCAACTGAGTGCCAATGACTCATACAGAGGTAGCTCCAGAGGACTGTGTGGTACATTTGATGGAGAACTTATTACAGACTTCACGGCGCCCAGTGGAAGCTACCTAAACGACACTCAGCTGTTTGCTGCCAGCTATTCCCTTCCAGAAGATTGCCAGGGACCGGTAGCGTCAATTCGCAGAAAAGCAATTCTACAAGGGGCCGTTCGTCCACGTAATGACAAGATTGTTCCATTCAACATTATTGATGACGATGACATTTGGGGCGGACTTTCTAGCAGTTCTTCAAGTTCTAGCTCTTCACGTCAGAGCGGACAAGATTCAAGTGCCACCAATGAAGATACCTCCGATACTCCAGTGCCACCTGTGTTCCGCACGAAAGTAGTTGTGGATGGAAGTCAGATCTGTTTCAGTCTCCACCCTCTCCCTATATGTACGCCTGGATCCCATGCTGCTTCTCATATCTCGAAGAGCATCCCTGTATACTGCATTAACAGCAATAATCCAACAGCGAAGAAACTCAGAGCGATGGTAGAAAATGGTGCAAATCCTGACTTGAGGCGAAAAGGTGCTTCAAAATATTTAAAAGTAGCTCTACCCAAAGTTTGTAAGAGAGATTAATGATAATAATGTGAATCGATGTAAAATTGTCCAAACAATTTATTGACTACTATGAAGCATTCTGTTTTAGTATTTTATTTCTAACACTTATCTATGTGTTTCAATGTTTTAATACTGCAACTCATTAAAATGAAAAAAAAAATATATTGCATGTGAAAATGAATTTTGTTTAAGAATATGCATAAATATTTTAATATAAAATAAGCCAATAATTGTTTACTGGTTTATATATGTGTATATATAATATATATACATATATATTTATGTAGTAAGATAAGTGAAAAAAAGTTTCCATGAAAAACTTTGTTTTGTAATGTGTACTTTATAAACCAAATAAAATAAAGTATCTCAGAAAAAATTTTAATCAGTAATTTTGTGATTTCAAAAGTGCAAGCTGTGAAAATTGTATCAACTGCAAGAGAGACAGATTTGCTAAACAAATGTTACAAAATCCGTAAAAATACAATTTTGTAGTCTATAAACTCATAAAATGAGGAAGGGACACTATATGTGATGTTCAAAAATTACTATTGTTACAACAATTTACTGTTTTATAAAAATACTTACTACTTATGAAATTAATAACGTTTCCATAATTAAAGAGAAAACCACTCAGCAAAATGTCTCCATATATTTTCGTAACAGTATACTGAAAACATACGACAACTGAATATCTTAAGTTTTTTGTCAGAAATACTTAAATTAAAGACACCATCATAATTATTTAAATATTTACACTGTATTTGATTTACCTCTTCAATATAATTCTTGAGAAAATCATACTGAGAACAACTTCCTATATATGTTTAAGTAAGTATTAAGTCATTTATTGGGACATAAAATATTGCATTGATTATTTCGCAATTCTTCTAGTCTAATTTCATTACAACTTAATGGTAACAACACACAAAATTAGATGTGAAATATATTTTTATGTTTTCAGTGAAAAAGTTTAGAATTAACAACGTCAAGTGCCACGCATTTTAAATCTATCCTTTCACATGTATTTGTTATTTTTGTGCTAAAAGAGAGCGTATGCCGTCCTTATAATATAAACTGTTTCTTATAATGTTAACTAACTGTATAAGATTATTCACGAATTACTATGTATTAACTTCAAATAACTGCAATGAACTTATAATGAATTTAAATCACCAAAACTTATTTGAATAGAAACTCGAAACCCAAATAATACAAATATTTAAGTTCATATTTGTACGAACGTTTATATCATTTCTTGATTTATTTTCAAATTACACTGTACGATTTAGAAATACCAGANGTTCATATTTGTACGAACGTTTATATCATTTCTTGATTTATTTTCAAATTACACTGTACGATTTAGAAATACCAGAGAGTAGTTTTAATGATTCTGGGGACCAATTTTCTTTCGTATATATTATTTTCGTTTTAAAGTAATGTATGACAGTTTTTATAAAGTCCATTCAGTGAAATGAGTCTTATGAAAACTTCAAACTCATTATATAAATTAAGCGAATAGGAAATAGANGTTCATATTTGTACGAACGTTTATATCATTTCTTGATTTATTTTCAAATTACACTGTACGATTTAGAAATACCAGATAGTAGTTTTAATGATTCTGGGGACCAATTTTCTTTCGTATATATTATTTTCGTTTTAAAGTAATGTATGACAGTTTTGATAAAGTCCATTCAGTGAAATGAGTCTTATGAAAACTTCAAACTCATTATATAAATTAAGCGAATAGGAAATAGANTATAAAGTCCATTCAGTGAAATGAGTCTTATGAAAACTTCAAACTCATTATATAAATTAAGCGAATAGGAAATAGAAACAGAAATTTATGCAACATGTCGTGAAATACAGTACACGAAGTCTATAAAGATTTAGTTTTATGCCTATGGCTATGTTCGTACACAAAATGGTGAAATGACATTGAGAGTTATAAAATTATTGAAGCCACCTTTAATAGCATACTAAAAAATTTGTGTGGCAGGGCCGTGATAACTTAATATACGCAAGTGCTTATAAAATAAATGTTTTTTATAATTTTGAAATTTTATTCTACTAAAGATATACTTTCATAAACAATCATTAAAATACTGCTGGCATAACATGAAAATTTGACATAAAGGGATTCAGCTTACTATAAATTTGTGTCACTTAATTCCCAGCATTAAAAAATGTCCAATGCAAGTTACAAATACATTTTGGAAATCTACAAATTGGAAACATTTCTCCGATTAATGTTCTTTGTCAAATTGAAATTACCTGTCCATATCTGATAATGCATTTGGGGGGAACAAAATTAATTAAGAAAACACAGGTGCTCACAAGGATAAATAAACCAAACTTGATTTAAGCTGATAAATAAGAGCCACCACTCATACTACCAGCATAATATAATATTTAAAGACAGAATATTAGTTCAGTTATGTTAAATACCATTTCCCATGAAGAATAAATGCTTGAGTTTTGTCGACTTTTCCCTTGCGTAAAGGAAGCTTATCCTGGTGGCAGTTAACTAAGAACTTTTGAAATCCTTGCTCAGGGTCCATTTTTCTGCCCATTCTCCATCCTACCGCCTCATGTAGATTAACATTTCATTGACACGATAAATTTATTCACATGCCAATAAAGGGTAGCGTCGACATTTTCATCAACATAAATACGCCACTGCTAAGCCCAATAATATTGTTATGTGCATAAAGAAAAAAAAANGCGTCGACATTTTCATCAACATAAATACGCCACTGCTAAGCCCAATAATATTGTTATGTGCATAAAGAAAAAAAAACAAATTAATAAAATAAAATATACACTGAAGAGCCAAAAAAACTGGCATAGGCGTGCGTATGCAAATAACAGAGGTATGGAATCAATCAGAGTAACGCGATGCGGTCGGCAGCTAGATCAGTTACCGCTGCTACAATGGCAGGTTATCAAGATTTAAGTGAGTTAGAACGTTGTGTTATATTCGGCGCACGAGATATGGGACATAGCATCTCCGAAGTAGCGATAACATTTGGATGTTCGCGTATGACCATTTCACGAGTGTACTGTGAATATCGGGAATCCGGTAAAAGATCACATCTTCGACATCGCTGCGGCAGGAAAAAGATCGTGGAGGAACGGGACAAACGACGACCGACGAGAATCATTAAACGTGACAGACGTGCAACC
>NQII01000236.1:1073488-1099638 GCA_002778355.1 Clitarchus hookeri | reverse complement strand
GTGTCGCATATTTCCAACCTCATGGTCTCGGTGACAACGCATTATTCGTACTGACCGGCCTGGTTTGGGGTGCAGGAAAAAATTGTTACCGGGGCCTCATGTAGTATAAAAATTCTTCATATATCGGGATTGCACCGCAACTGCTAACCCCTCATGCACCGCACTTAGCACCAAATGCACCAAAATAAGGGGTCATTTAGGGGTCATTTTGAGGTTATTTGGGGGGTCATTTTGAGGTTACTTGAGAATAATTTTGGGGTCACGAAGGGGGTCATTTAGGGGGCATAAGGGATAGTTTGCGGAGCAGGAGGAGACTATTTCAGAGCATGAGGAAACATTAAGGGGCATTTATGGGTAATTTAGGGTGGTCATTTAGGGGTAATTTGCGAAGCAGGAGGGGGACCGTCTTGTGAGAGGTTGGTCTTGCAGTAGTCAGTTGTCTACTTTAAGTGTGACCATGAGCTCAAGCTGAGCGATGGACTTGTCTGGAAGAAATTGTTGAAGATGCATGCTCCGCAATGAGGTGTCGGTCGTGTGAGGGGCCAGTAGTGGGTGGAGTCACTCTTCTTGCAAGGGGTAAGTGGTCTTGTGAGGAGACAGTCTTGTGTTGGCAGTGATAAAATACATACAATACGTACCGTTACAGCTTTTGTTGCTTTCGCCCGGCCAAGGCGAACTGCGAAGGTGAATGAAGCACTTATCTTAACAAAGGAAGCTTGTTAAAAGCTGGGAGGTGTCTTGCGGTGAAAATATATTCCACATGAGCCGGATATGAATATTCACATTTCAAAATAAATCAAGCTGCGGATCTCGTTAGACTCATATTTAAAACCGATGCCATATTCTACACAGAGTTTCCTTATAAATGTGTAATCATAATGTGAATTAGGATCGAACATGGAGCAGCCAACATCTTCCACTGGGTGAGGATCTGGAAGCAGGTCAACTTCCTCTCCTTCAGATCCTCTGTAGTCCTCAACTTCGAGCTGGTCCTCTGGTGGCTGTGGCGGCTGGTAACCACGAGACTGGTTAACTTCTTGCAACCATCGCTTATGCAGACTGGAAGACATGCTCGCCGGCGAGGCCGAGAACTTTCGATCGAGCCGGCTGTCGTTGATTGTATGGCCAAANGCAGACTGGAAGACATGCTCGCCGGCGAGGCCGAGAACTTTCGATCGAGCCGGCTGTCGTTGATTGTATGGCCAAAGGCTTTTCAAGATGACTGCCGGCTCACGACGCCATTGCAAGATAGGCGTCACACATGAGTGGTGATCACAAGGTCTGCCATACGGTCCAGGATGGCGGTGTGCTGGTTGCCATTACAATGCACCATCCATCTAATTGCATCATGGCGACCGTCCGTCTTTAGCTCGTAGCTGATTGTTCCTGAACCCGAAACTTGACACCGCGGGTTCTATTCCACACGCCATATCAGCTGACCTGTAGTGTTGGTCTTCGATGCCTATAGCAAATTAGCCTGTGCCAGGCCGGTCAAGACAAAGTATGCATGCGTTGTCACCGAGGCCATGGGTTTGGAAATGTACGACATGGGAGCTGTCTGGTGCTAGATACTAAAAAATAAATAAATACCCAACTCTATAGTGTCCTATACTTGAAAAAAGAAAAATTGTCTTTAAGTCGTAATTTAGTGGCCAATGGACAGATACGATTGATTGGAATGGGTGGAGGATCAATTTTTTTTATGTAAGGCTAATGATAAATTTTTGTGGAGGGGTGTATTAGGGGCTGAAGTTGGAGTGGTGAGCAAAGGAAGGAGGGTATAATAATATATGTTCCTCGAGTTTTATTAATGTTTTTAAATTTTCTCGATTTTCTAAATGAAGGTAAGGCGGGTGGAGGGAATTGATGGTTAGGGTGAGTGCGAGGTTAACGTTATATGATATTGGATTTTTATTTATCCTGCTTTTTTATGTATTTGGGAGGGGAAATTGGGGTCAAGGTTAAGGTCGTTAACATTGAACATGGTGGTTGGAGTCAGTAACAATTTTCTCTCCAATGTTATATTATAAAACAATTGGGGTCAAGGTCAAGGTCACTTAAATCTAACATCTCACATAATAAGTCCGTAACATTTCATGATTTTTTTTCGAGATTTTAAATTTTTTTATTATGATTAGTTTTTAAAGTTTTTTGGTCAAGGTCACCAACATCCAACATGAGTGTCTTAGTCATTGACGTAATATGTTCCTACACTTTTATTAATTTCCTTCAATTTTTTACAATATTTCTCTGTTTTTCGAGTTTAAGGTCATTGGGGTGAAGGTCACCAGCAATTAGCATGGGTGTCGCAGTCAGTTATGTAATATTTTTCTACAGTTTTATTACTTCCTTTCGATTGTTGAAATATTTCCTCAATTTTTGTTTTTAAGGTAATTGAGGTCAAGTTCCAGGCCACTGGCATCCAACATGGGTGCCTGAGTCAGTGATGTAAGATGTTCTTACTCTTTTATTAGTGCCTTTCGATTTTTACAATTGTTTTCTCTATTTTTATGACTGGAGAGTGAGGATGGTAGATAAGTGTGTGCAGGGGGGGGAGGGGTCATGGTGGTATGGTGTGAGTGTGAGTTTAACGTTACATGTTCCTCGATTTTTAGAAGTCTTTNGCAGACTGGAAGACATGCTCGCCGGCGAGGCCGAGAACTTTCGATCGAGCCGGCTGTCGTTGATTGTATGGCCAAAAGCTTTTCAAGATGACTGCCGGCTCACGACGCCATTGCAAGATAGGCGTCACACATGAGTGGTGATCACAAGGTCTGCCATACGGTCCAGGATGGCAGTGTGCTGGTTGCCATTACAATGCACCATCCATCTAATTGCATCATGGCGACCGTCCGTCTTTAGCTCGTAGCTGATTGTTCCTGAACCCGAAACTTGACACCGCGGGTTCTATTCCACACGCCATATCAGCTGACCTGTAGTGTTGGTCTTCGATGCCTATAGCAAATTAGCCTGTGCCAGGCCGGTCAAGACAAAGTATGCATGCGTTGTCACCGAGGCCATGGGTTTGGAAATGTACGACATGGGAGCTGTCTGGTGCTAGATACTAAAAAATAAATAAATACCCAACTCTATAGTGTCCTATACTTGAAAAAAGAAAAATTGTCTTTAAGTCGTAATTTAGTGGCCAATGGACAGATACGATTGATTGGAATGGGTGGAGGATCAATTTTTTTTATGTAAGGCTAATGATAAATTTTTGTGGAGGGGTGTATTAGGGGCTGAAGTTGGAGTGGTGAGCAAAGGAAGGAGGGTATAATAATATATGTTCCTCGAGTTTTATTAATGTTTTTAAATTTTCTCGATTTTCTAAATGAAGGTAAGGCGGGTGGAGGGAATTGATGGTTAGGGTGAGTGCGAGGTTAACGTTATATGATATTGGATTTTTATTTATCCTGCTTTTTTATGTATTTGGGAGGGGAAATTGGGGTCAAGGTTAAGGTCGTTAACATTGAACATGGTGGTTGGAGTCAGTAACAATTTTCTCTCCAATGTTATATTATAAAACAATTGGGGTCAAGGTCAAGGTCACTTAAATCTAACATCTCACATAATAAGTCCGTAACATTTCATGATTTTTTTTCGAGATTTTAAATTTTTTTATTATGATTAGTTTTTAAAGTTTTTTGGTCAAGGTCACCAACATCCAACATGAGTGTCTTAGTCATTGACGTAATATGTTCCTACACTTTTATTAATTTCCTTCAATTTTTTACAATATTTCTCTGTTTTTCGAGTTTAAGGTCATTGGGGTGAAGGTCACCAGCAATTAGCATGGGTGTCGCAGTCAGTTATGTAATATTTTTCTACAGTTTTATTACTTCCTTTCGATTGTTGAAATTTTTCCTCAATTTTTGTTTTTAAGGTCATTGAGGTCAAGTTCCAGGCCACTGGCATCCAACATGGGTGCCTGAGTCAGTGATGTAATATGTTCTTACTCTTTTATTAGTGCCTTTCGATTTTTACAATTGTTTTCTCTATTTTTATGACTGGAGAGTGAGGATGGAAGATAAGTGTGTGCAGGGGGGGAGGGGTCATGGTGGTATGGTGTGAGTGTGAGTTTAACGTTACATGTTCCTCGATTTTTAGAAGTCTTTNGGGGGGGGAGGGGTCATGGTGGTATGGTGTGAGTGTGAGTTTAACGTTACATGTTCCTCGATTTTTAGAAGTCTTTTAAGATTTTTGCAATTTTCTCGATTTTTTATGATTGGGTGGTAGGGGTTAGGTGGTATGGTGAGGGGCGTGGAATGGGTGTGATGTTGATGTTATTTGTTCTCGAATTTTTCAGAATTTTGTAAAGATTTTTTGCGATTTTTCTTGATTTTTATGATTGGGTGGGGTGGCGAATAGGAGGGGATGTTGGTTATAGTGGTGGGGTAAGTGTGAGGGTAACATTATATGTTACTCGATTTGAGATATTTTTAGATTTTTGCGATTTTTTNATAGTGGTGGGGTAAGTGTGAGGGTAACATTATATGTTACTCGATTTGAGATATTTTTAGATTTTTGCGATTTTTTAAATTTGTTTCGTTTTCAAGGTCAAGATGAAGTTCAAAGTTGAGGTCACAGGTCAAGGTCACCAATATCCAATATGGTGGTTGGCTGCAATCAGAACATGGCCANAATATGGTGGTTGGCTGCAATCAGAACATGGCCGCCACAGTCCTGCGGCCGCATGTAATGTCATCGCAGGCGAATAATCCTATGTTCTAAATCATGAAACCTGTGCCCGAAGTAACTTTACCCTACTACTCCCGACCTCCGGAATGCGAGTCCAGTGAGTTACCACTGCGCCACTCCGCTCGGAGTGTGTCTCAGGACATGAGAACCATGTCCCGATGGTCCCTAGTTCACTGTAATTTGAAAATTTCGTCGTTTTCAGCTTCTGTGCACGTAAACATGCAATGCAATACTGCCTTATTTTTTGCTATCTATTATCTTTAACTAAACCAAATCAATTTAAATAATTCGCTACTCCTGTAGAGCCTGAAAAACCTATTGTAAACTAACCCAGATGGCGCTATCTTATTCTATGAAAAACGGATTAATTAATTTGACCTTTCAGTCAGCTGACGGCCCGTTTAACAATTGGATCATGATGTTAGGATGCTCAACGAGAATAATGTTAACATAAACTACCTATAATCGTTTCTTCATTAATACCATTTCATTAGATTTACAAAATGGTGGATTCAAGACTGAAAGAAAAAATCCATTAATTTTTTAACATGGTATTGAGAGTACAGAAATTACAGTACTGTATTATTTCAGATTATGGATAGTTTTTCTATGAGTCTATACCTACAAAAAATCACAGAGTAAAGTGGTATTAATACCAATTTTGTTTGAGCTACTAGGTTTTCTGACTTGCATGGTGATATTTTAGCACATACGAGTTTCACTAAATGTTTCATTAATAAACGCCAACAACAATACAATCTCAAATACCCGTCAAAACGTGCGAACTGTTGCTAACTTGTAATCACCGCCTACCTGTAGCTTGAATTGCGTAGCGATGTGGTTGAAATTCGCGTTTTTTTTATGAAACCACTTAACGTATTTCCTTTAATCCGGTAAACGATAAGAAAACACACTTCATACGAGGTACGAATAGCACTCTCAATATATCACACAAATTACTCTTCCCGAGCTCACCAACAAAACTAAAAAAAAATTTTTCTTCCACACTGCAGCATTTCAAAACCCACTGGTCTTACACATTCGAAACTGTTAAAGGTAGGGGCAGTGATATTTCGCGAAAAAATTTCGAGGCAAGATACAGTCCAAAGCACTGTAGGGTCGTCCAGCTTCTTTGATTGGCTGAAAAATATTCTGGCTCGTGTTAACCGTTTGCTCACGAATCACGAAGGTTCAGTGTCGGAGTTACTTAGTCCTGAGTGGCTTGGTCAAAGACGGATATGGCACCAGCAGCCAATGGAGGTATAACAACAGCTGAGGTGTGTATATAGTATTGAAGTCTGCTGTGTGCTGCGGTTTTCACGCGAAAATTCACTGGCCCTAGTTATAGGGAACTCCACAGAACTTTGCTTTAAAATACCCACTAATAAAAAGAGAGCGTCAAGGCTTAAAGTCCCATATGTGCTCGCAGCACGACGAGAACACTGCGTGCTAATTCAGAACCTTGCGCATAAGAGCGAAGGCCAACTTGATGCGCGTGGCTTTGTCGCCATTATCGCTGCTGCGCTTCTTCGCCCCGAAACCACAAAACGTCTAAAGCTTTTTTCCGCTTTTGAGGCCAAGAATCGCGGGAGCTATAAGGGCTACGCTGGCACGCGCTACAAGTGCGCCATCGTCTCTACGCGCAGGGTTCTGAACTGACGTGCTGTGTTCTCGTCGTGCTGGGACTTCAAGAGGTGAGCCTATCGTTTGATTGGTTGCAAGTCCGTAGCAAGGTTCAGTGTATGTCTAGCGCGTACTTCTGTGTGTATATAACGCGTATATCTTGGAATACGGTGCTCTGAAAAAAGCCATTTTTAGCTATGCTGAAGTGTTCTGGAATGGTGTTTCTTACGTGCACGGTGCCTTGGAAGTAATGAGACACATAGAAGTCTGAAGTGTGTGTTCTTTTCGAACACCAGCACACTGGACGTACATTTAATAGTTCGATAATGTTGTAATTATTTAATCATATATATCAGTAATTTAACGGGTTGTAAATCAATAGTTTTCTAGTATCTTTATACTACAAAAAATCAATAATTTGTAATTTTGTAATGACTTCATATGGATCTATATTATTAATTTTCTTGTTTCTTTTTTTATATGCCCATGCTTAAATGTAAGAAACGGTGTTTGCTTTAATTTCAACATTAAAAATATGACGTAAATAAATAAATTAATTAAAAACAGGATCTTAAAACACACTGTAACACAGTTCGAGCCCCTGGCAAGAGGGAGACTTAAGCAGAAATATTAGCTGTGAGATGCACTTACCATTGCAAAAACATTACCTCGCTTTTAAGATGCTATCAGCCGTATGCTGAATTCAACGAACAATGCCAGTATTTTTCTATAGCGATACAGTTGCCTTTCTTGTGTATCCTCCATTAAAAAAAATTTAATAGCTCAAGTCTTTAAAGTCCTGCACTGTTCTAAATAATAACTTTAATTTTGAATGTCCCGCGCGTGTGTGTGTCTCCGCACTTCAGCCAGTAAGATAAACTTATCTGTGTCGGCTTATCCTCAAAGCGGCAAAAGACTTGCGCTTCTGCGCAAACGATGCCGTGGTGATAAACGGCCACGTGAAGTGACGAAATGCATGTCAAACTTCTTCTTCGGGTAGAGAGAAGTGGTCTTATCAGGTCTCTAAATTTCTCAGAAAGATGCATTTGAAACCTTACAACTTTAGGAAGTAGATCTCCTAATATAGGTCGTTTTAGCTGCTCCTTAAAACAAGGCGCCGATTTCAAATCTATAATTATCGTGGACATACTGGTAATCACGACGATTGCCGAGCTTTTATTTTTTATCGAGGCGCTCTTAGCCAGCCGGCCTTTCCGCTCCCCGGCCTCCCACTAGGCGGGGAGGAGGGATCACGCCCTCCCATCGCAGTCATGACAGCGCTCACCATTATTGATCAGACCCCTCTGCCCCAATCTGTACACAGATTGCACCAAGCAAGCCCCGATCTGATATAACAGATCGCCCTAGGCATGTCCTTCCATAAGGCTTGAGACTCTAGCACTCAAATTACCAAGCGTATGGTATGGCCGGTGCACTATCCAAACACCTGACGTGATCTCGGGCACGTCCCCGGAACTGTCCAGTTCAACGTCCGGTTCCATTAGCAAGAGGGGGGATCTCTCCGGAACCTCCTCTAGCATACAGAGTTAACCATTGCCAGCACGAGTCCAACCTCTACAGATCCGATGGCCAAGGCAGAACGCCCTGGGTGGGCCGTGGATCATCCCGTGCTCCCTCTTAATTTTCATGGCACGTATGGGTTTTCCCGCGCCTGACTGCGTCCCCAGCTCACAGACAGCAGCAGTGCGGAGTCCCTCAGACCATTCGGGATCCTGCACAATCAGCTATGGTTTTATTCCCTTGTTCTCTTCACCGAGAACCGTAATCACCTCCACCGCCCGCGAAGCTAGCTCGCCATCATCAAGCGCTCGTCCATTCCCATTCCTAGAACTTCTTCACGGTGAAGTTCATGTTTTGGGCCCCAATGGCCTGAGTGCTAAGAGGTACCACACCCCACCATGTGGTCGGGCCTTGGTACTATCGTGGACAGGAAAATTACGCGATTTAAACTACGTGTAGGCAACACTCTGCGCTCATGTGTGTGTTAAAGCCTCAGCTTTGTGTTGATTGGCTGCTGCTCAGTGTGAAGCCAGCTTACCTCAGACCAGGTGGCACGGGATTCGGTGCTGATTGCCTGACATGTCTGCACTTAGCTCAGAGATTACCTGGTCATGTCTGGAAAACTGTGATCCAACTGCAGACATAACAGAGACGTACATGTGTAAGTCTAACTTGTACTAAATTGAATTCGCGAAATTTTCCAGTCCCTGAGAATAAACGGTGATTTTTGTGCACAGTAAAAAGACGTGAATTTAATTGAGTAAACTGCTTAATTATGTCCGTCTATTCACGGGAAGTTGTACGGATATACAGGCTGAGTATAAAATAATACCCCAACTTCGAAGGTCTATAATTTCGACCTACGACCTTGATTGGCCAATCAAATGAACCGTGGAACCGTGAAGTTCGTTAACCATATATTCATAAACGTTCAATGTGACCACCATGAGCCGCCCGAACGACATCTACGCGATAATCAAACTCGTTCCACGCTCTTGTCAGCATGTCCGGTGCTACGGTTTGGATGGCGTTCGTAACTCTCGGTTTGAGGTGGTGAGGGGGTAGCGAGCTCGCATTCGACACTTCAATGTGAAGGGGACGGTCTGGTGTTTCCTTTCTGTGCCGAGAGATGACACTAGGAGCATCTGTCGTCGCACTATGAGCGTGTGATGTGTGTTGGTCCGCATCACGATGACCACGGAACAACAGAAGGCGTTCTGTGTTATTCAGTTTGCTAAATGTTAATAGGTTACGACTGTCCAACGTAAATTCCGTCGCAAATATGGACATCGTCCTCCTCATAGGTGGAGTATCGTACGTTGGTTTCGTCAGTTCCATGGCACAGGGTGGTTTTGCAAAGGCAAAAGTTCCGGGCGGCCGCTTGTGTCCGAAGAGAGTGTGAAACGGATTCAGCAAGCGTTCGTTCGCAGTCCGAGACAATAAAAACTCGACAATCTAGCCGGGAAATGCAAATCCCTCAATCGACGGTACGGACAGTGTTGCGAAAGCGATTGCTGAACAAACCATACGGGTTACAGCTTGTATAGGCTCGTACTGAAAGGGATAAAGAACTGAGACGTGATTTCTGCGCATTCGTTCTTGCCCAGAACGAAGTAGACGATACCTTCACTTCTAAACTGGTTTTTAGCGATGAAGTGACGTTCCATACAAATGATAAGGTTAACCGGCACAATGTGCGGATATAGGGTAAGAACACTCCACCTGAAAACACCGAACACGAGCGCGCTTCCCCCAAAGTGAACGTGTTTTACGCTGTATCCAAAGACACAGTTTTCGGCCCTTTATTTTTACACGAGCACACTGCTACTAGAATCACTCATTTGGACATGCTAACAGAGTGGATTTTTCCTCAGTTAGAAGCGGCGGGGTGGGGGGTGGACTTCATTCTCCTGCAGGATGGTGCGCCACCCCATTGGCACCTAGTTGTTCGCGGATACCTGAACGAGACGTTGACGCAACGCTGGATTGGTCGAGGAGCAGCTGGTGACCAGGCTCTTCATTACTGGCCCCCAGGAAGCCCGGATCTTTCCCCGTGCGTTTTTTTTTCTATGGTGGTACATAGAGGATCAAGTGTTTCGTCCACCATTGCCAGCTGACATTGACGACCTCAAAATGAGAATTACGGACGCCATCCAAACAGTAACACCGGACATGCTGACAAGAGTGTGGAACGTGTTAGATTATCGCATAGATGTCATTCGGGCCGCTCATGGTGGTCACATTGAACATTTATGAATGTACTGTAAACAAACTTCACAGTTCCACGGTTCATTTGATTGGTTAATAAATATGGTTTGTTGTTTGGTTTTTATATTATATACCGTCAAATTTGGGGTATTCTGTATATATTTATCATGTATAAGGTTAACATCCGTAAACGCAATATATAATGGTGGAAAACGAAACCGAGTTCTGTAAATAAAATATACGGAACTTTTCTGTACTTCCTACAACCTCCGGTTTCGGAAACGAGCTGCGCCGAGTTTAAATGAAGCTTTCTTCGGCACTGTAACCAGAAAATTAATGTTCCTGCGGCATTTAAGATATCCATTGCAGTTAGACCTGCTCCTTCGAACAAACTGTTAGCAACACTAAGAGACAAACATTGCTAGAAACTGAGAATTTACGTATGTCACAAATCTAAAATTAACACTTATTTATAAACGTTATTGTTTCATGAAGTTTTTAGGTGGATAGTAATCATCAGCAACATGCAATCTATTACTATTGATCCTTGTTCAAATCTCACTCCAAAACAAAAATATAAAAAAAAAATTTTTTTAATATTCTTACAAGCAGATCCACGTAACTAATATTGCCAATTGTTTTTCGTATTCTCTTTTTAGAACTGGAAGAAAATAAAAAACAACTAGCATATTTAAGAAGAGATTCCGTCATTTTTCGGAAAGTCCTGTAAATTGTACATAAAATACCATATTTAAAAATTGAGTGAGTGAAGAGATCTGGCGTCTCTTAACAGCGGCATCGTTCGGCACGTATCCCACATGCGAAAATCCGGGAGTGACACGGTTGGGGATTGAACCCGGTGTGTCTTGGTGGGAGGCAAGCAGGCCAACCGCTCATTAACCACGGCCCCAGTATTTAAAAAAGAACGTCTCTGTAATTTTACGTAATTCCTGTAATTTTCGTAATTTTGCGTAAATGCTTTTTACGGTGCACTGTTTAAAATATCCGTATATTCACATAACTTTTACGGAAATCCAAATCCTATCAAATTTGACAAATAAGTAATATTATTGTAGACCACATAAATACATGCAATTTATAATTATAGGTCTTTTTGGCCATATAAGAATTTTAGGGTTATTTGCTATATGTACCACTCCATAAAACCAATTTCAACCAAACTTGGTATGCACTAAGTATCAAATACGAGTATCAAATGTGTCAATACATAGCCTCTTTGTATGCCATTTTGTAAGATCGCCAAATGATAAATGAAGTTTTTATGTCATATCTCGGGAAACAACCAACCGATTCCTACTAAATATGACACTAAAGTTAACTTAAATTTTTTAGTGGGTTTGACTATTATTATCAACATGACGGCCATATAAACATCATAGAATACTATGTTATACCTATGATTCCATGTAAAGAATTCCAACTTAACTTTGTATGGTGGCAGTATCTGTGCATAAAAAAGCTACCATAAAATATCATGTGTCAGACATTTTGGAAGATAGTGCAAATTGAAAAATAATAAAGCTGTTCCATTATATCTCGGGAACCATTTAGCCAATTTAAACCAACTTTTGTACTTTGGCAGTGCACGATGTAAGCACTGCATTTATTTTGTGGTTATATAATCCGACATTTTGGAAGATAGTGTAACATGAAAAATAAAACTTTTATGTTATAATCGGCAACTACACAAATGATTGTTTCTATATTTGGCATATAAGTAATACTATTGTAGGCCATGTTCATATATTCAATTTATAAGTCTTGGATAAATAGTTTCAAAATAACGTATATATATATTACGTTAATTTGCAATATATACAATTCTATTTGACCATTTTCGGCCAATTTTATGCTGAAAGTATTTTTACAAGCATTAAATGTGTCAAAATATAGGTTTTTCCCGCCATTTTGTGCGGTAGCACCACATGAGAAATTACGTTTTAATGTCATATCTCGAGAAACAATAAACAGATTCCAAGTAAATTTGACATTGAAGTAATGCTACAGTACATCATGAAAAGGGAAGGGTTTTAGTGGGTAAGAATAATATTTTCAAAATTATTGCCACATAAACATTATAGACAACTATGCTATATCAATGCAACCATGTAACGAATTCTCACTTAAATTCGTACTCTGGCGGTTTCTGTGCTTGCATCGAATAAGCTAATATATAAACTCAATTGTCAGCCATTTTGGAAGATAGCACTACAGGAAATATTAAGCTTTTGTGTCCTATCTCGGTAAGCAATTAACTGATATCCACCAAATGCAGGCTACAAGTTATACTTTTGTAGTCCATATAATTTTTTTGTGACTTAGAGGTAGTCACATATTATCAAAATAAAAGCCATGTCAATATTTTAGGTTAGTAAGCCATATGCCCCAAACAATTTTAACCTATTTTAATATGTAACAGTATCTATTACAAATATAGAATGAGCAAATATAGTAATGAAAATATCGCCGCATAAGATATTGAAGCTTTTATATAATATATGCGGAACTAACCAACCGATGTCCACCGAACTGTGCACATATTTAGTACTACAGTAGGCCATATGTTAAGTGTGTCTGGCGTTTTTTACAGTATGGCAGTCATATAAACCATAAAGATAAGTTTGTCATATATTTTAAACCATTCAAACACATTCAACTAAACTAAGTATGCTGAGAGTAGCAACTAGAAGTATCAAACACGCTTATACAGATGATATTTGAGCGACATTTTGGAACATAGTGCCAGGTGATAAAATGCAACATTTATGCCATATCTTGCGAACCAGTCATCGAATTCCCATCAAATTTTGCACACGGCTAGTAATAGATTAGGCCATGAAAAAAAAAACACTATTTTAAGCGGGTCATATTTTTTTTTCAAAATTGGTACAATATAAATAATCTAGATAATTTAATCATCTATATAATAATTTGACCAATTTCAAACAATTTTTTAGATTGAAATTATCTATTAGACGCATCAGACATCCCTTTAGAGAGCATTTTAGGCTGTTTTGTACGATACCGCCTAATGAGAAACTAAAGATGTATCTCAACCAATCAAACTATTTCAATCCGATTCTGCATACAAGTAGTGCTACTGTAGGCCATGTAAACTTACATTATTTAAGCAATTCACACTCTTGTCTTCAAAATGATGCCCCAGTAGATATTTAGTTTTCCAAAATTCTGTCTACCTAAACTTTAAGACTGAATACTACCGAAGTCGATTCTCCGAATCCTGCCTCTGTAATGTAGTTGGCTACACGCCAGCTCACGGTACGAGGCGTCCTGTGTTCGAGTCCCAGGTGAGACACGTGTGTATTTGTAATTGTCTAACTTGTATTGCTTATATTTCTGGTTGCATCGTTGATGATATCGCTATCAACGAGACGCCAAGACCCACCTACAATCTAACTTTTTAAGAACTTTAGGAAAATTACTTGCATCTGTGTACAGGAAAACCGGCTCATTTGTTATATCGACAACTTCTTGATTAATTAAACGTTGGAAAAAGTCACTCCCTGTAACTACATATAGTATATACTACAGTATACTCTGCGACGCAGCTTCCCAGTTAATTTGGCTGTCAATTAACAAGAGCAGTTTTCAGACGTAGTTATATTTCAAGAGCAATATGTAAATTTTTGGCTATTGAAGTGAAGGTAGTTTTGTTTTACATGCAAAACAGAATGAATTTGCATATTATGAAATAGTTATTACGGTCTATAGCAATGTTAATGCTACATATACTGGAAGGGTAAAAAATGAGAAGAGAAGTAAACCCAAAGTGCTCAGTTTACAGTCAGCCTATATTTTCGAAGTAAATTTGAGTTAAAATTGCATAGTGAAAAGATGTGTTGTTAATGGCTGTTAAGAAGTAGTTTTCAGGTAGAGTTTTATCACATTTATTTTGATTTCTGGTAGGCAGTTTATAAAATAATTAATAATAAATTGTTATTTTAAATTTCAGAAAGCTAATGCAAAAAACGCGTGGTAAAATTTTGTAGTTTTTTTAACCATGTCAACATTGAAATGGCACTAGTGCTCAAATGTTATTCGAAATTCACTGGCGGAAATGGAAAACGAACACCCGAACGCCATGGTCCCACATGAATTAATGATTTATTGAATGAATATACCGGCTGTACACTATATATGATAATTATCAATCACATGGTAGTACACCTATGGACAGAGGCTACAGAGGGTCTTGAACAACAAGTTCATTATCTTCTATAGCCTCCTTTAGCGACGATGCAGTCCTGCAGAAGTGCGTGGAGACGATCATAAAGGTGTGAGATGTCATCTTGGGGAATAGTGTTCCAGGCTAATTCCACATGTTGTTGCCGGTATGGCAAAAAAGAACCAAACGCTGTCCTATCATGTCACACCCACGTTGAATGGAGGACTTATCGGGTGGTCGTGCTGGCCAGGGGATTTGATGAACACCTTCGAGAGCGCGTTGGGTAACACGAGATGTGTGTGCAAGGGCATTTTCCTGCTGGAAGAGGACACCTCCTTAGTCTTGTAGGAACAACAATAAAATGGGCTGGATGGTGATCTGGATGTAGCGTTCACTGTTCAGTGTTCCCTCAACAAACACCAGAGGCGTACGGACATTGTAGGCTATTGCCCCCCAGACCATGATGCCAGGAGTCGGTCCTGTATGTCGCTACCGTATACACTCTGGGTGTTGCTGCTCTCCAGATACACGCCGCACTCACGAACGTCCGTCACTGGCGCCAAGGCAGAATCTGCTCTTATCACTGAACACAACTCCGCGCCATTCATCCCTCCAGTTGCGTCGTTCGCGACTCCATCTGAGGTGGGCTGCACGATGATGAGGTGTGAGAGGAAGCCTGGCGAGCGGCACCCTTGATCGTAGCCCAGCATCCAGCAAACTGTTGGTGATGGTCCTAGTGGGCACCCTGGGTGCAACAATGGCCCTAATCTGTGCGGGGGTCACTTAGTGATCAGAAATGGCTGCTCGTCTGATGCAGCGGTCCAGGTTGTCATCCGTACGCCGCTGTCGTCCGGAACCAGGTTGACGAGCATGTGTGCCATAGTTTGACCTTCGGCACCACCAGCGATGCACAGCAGACACTTCACGTCCTACGTGTTGGGCAATTCTCCTGAAGGACCATCCAACCTCCCTCAGCCCCACAATACGACCTCGTTCAAAATCCGTTAATTGCTCGAGGTGTAGCCATCTATGCTGTCGTGGCATGTCTACGATGCTTACTACACACAGGCAGATACTTGAAACAACAGACTTCTCTTTCACCGAGTCAAATACAGTTGTATTGGGCTCAGCGGTGTTGTGCCTAGTTCGTGGTTCCTACTCTGTCCACAGCACAGCACTGTTGATCATTGCATGTACTGCGCTCTATCAGTGCCCCATTCGCATATGGTGCTTCTACGTCACCGCCTTAGTGGTGTTCATTTTTCATTTTCCACCAGTGTAATATCATATACATTTATTAAAATAAAGCGAAACATAAAGCTGGTTTGCCAAATTTGGAAATTACGGAAAGACCTAGATATTTTGCTTATTTCCAACGTATGTAAGTTGTTTTAACAGTAAATATATCTGCAACCTTTTATTATAAACGAAGTTAAAACATTTCGGGCAGAGTTTGTTCAAAATACACGAAACATATTAGGCGTGTCTAATTAAAAGTTATCCTGTTTTCGAAACTTCTGCCGAATCCGAATTATTCAATTCATAATTATTTCATAGGTTTCTGTTAGGATTCTATCAGTAGTAATTTCTTGAGTGTATGAATAAACGCACTATATGTTAATATATAATAAATTAATTTAAGAAAATGCAATGTTTACAAATAAACATAACTTATTTACACCATTCATGAACTTACACAGTTGCTATTATATTTCATTACTTAATTAAAGCGCTGGTATTTTGCAAAAAAAAATTATTAATGAAAGTTAATAATCTTTCAGTTTACTAAATCTGTTAATTCAAACACCACCTTATTGTGTGCAAATAATACATATACGCGCACATTATGGGCATTTTCTAAAATTCAGTTGTTTCCTTATGTTAGGTGAAGATGCCCTCGATGTAAATTATTATATCCTAACGCATAGTAAATATTTTCTTTAAAAATTCCATCATAGTTATTGATATAGTACGAGTTCTCTGTACCTGAAGCTGTTTTGCGGGTTCGATGCCCAGAAGGAAGGGGAGGATGCGACACTGGCGAAACCAACATATGTGCCCTGTGGCCGCCTACGCGAATGCCGCTGAACCAGCTTGCAGCTTCCCCGTCGTTGTGCTGTACTGTGCATGTTAGATGTGCAACAGCGGGACTTCATTACACGTGCTGGAACCCCACATATTTAACGACAGGCGTATGGTTGTACGTATCTCGTACCTCTGCAGGAAACTGCGAAAGCTCTAAAAAAAAAATGTAATGTTTTTATCCATTTCACAATTGTTTACTTTGACCGTAAATAATATGATAAATTCAAAACCATGAGACAAGTGTGTTATTGAAAGAGGCCTGCAAAAATTCGCGTTATTATTTGGCGACGTGTTAAACTTCAAACACGTCAACCTTTGTAATAAATTCGTCGTTGGACCAGACTTTATTTGGCACGCCCTGGGTTACTCTGCGCCANCCTGGGTAAATAAACACTTCGCAAAGGTATGTGCCAACCACGAGCAGTTCAGTCGGAAAGGGAGTGACTTCACATTTACGCAGCAGCCAATGGAGAAACGACGTCGGCTCTAGTGCATACAGTACTGTGAAGTTCAGCCTGATGCCGAATAATGACGCGAATTAAGCATTTCACTAGTTATTGGTTTTTACCTTTTCTGGCAAAAACTAGTATTCCAAGAAAACTTGTTTACTTTGATACATGTAAACGGGAAAACAACGATTTCACGAAACATATTTTTTTTTACATAACCCTTTTAAGTGTACTTATAAATTTCACATTGTTAGCAAATTACTTAGTTTAAAGAATAACTTCATTTCATCACCCATGTATCCATCGCTTACTTCGTCTACATCGAACGAGTTCATCACATTCAAGTATTATAGAGTAGTGGTAACAATTACATGCTGAGACAGTTTTTGCTTATTGTTCAAATCCCCCTTCAAAAATAATTGTTTTTAATTATACAATCTCGCTTCACACGAGGGTTATTCGGAAAGTAAGGTCCAATTTCTAATAAAACATAAGCCATCACAGCTTAAAAAAAAACGTTTTTTATTTAATTCCTTACATGTTTCTCTGTCTTTCTACATAGTTTGGATATGTGTTTAAAAATTTTGTCATAACGTTCTACAAGCTTTTGTATGCCTAAGTCATAGACGTCTACCGCCTGTGGGGATAACCAGTCTGGAACCACTTCTTCACCTTCCATCTTCTCTACCCAATTTCCGAAATTGCAATGCTAAAGTTGAAATTGTGAATCGCCGCTCTTCACGAATCTTTTCGTCCACGGCTTTGACCAAATCTTCTGTGATCACTGATTTTTCCGTCCGTCCTTGAAACCTCTCACCCATATACGTACTTTTCTGTCACTCATCGCATTGGGGCCATACACTTGACTTATCTGTCGATGAACTTCCGATACTGAAACGTTTGCTGTCAAAAATCGAGTCATTGACCGTATTTCACAGTCGGCGGGCTGATCAATTGTTTTAAACGTTTTGAACTGACACCATAAACAGCACATTGCAACAATACCAATGCAAATGGCATCGTTTGACGAGCAATGCATGCCAGGAGTCGGTGCGCATGCGCGTTACAATGTTCACACGACATTCGATTAGCTACGGCGATTCGGACCTTTCTTTCCAAATAAACCTCGTAAAAAGGTAAGCACAGAGGCATTGTCTAGAAAATATAAGAAAAAATGCGCGAATTCCAAGATGGTTTCGTGGAAATTACAAAAAGTTTCGTTACTATGCTATGGATACGGTGATTAAAGTTTTAAAAACATTTCAGAATAATTTTTACAGCATATTTCCGTATTTCCACTTGTTTTTTCAACAGTTAGGGAAAGGAAAATTTCGCAAGTTCAATGACCTGTAGGCTAGACTCCAATGTCCTGTGTATACTCGAGCCTCATATGTGTGTTCATTGGCTGCTGCCGCAGAGAATAGCCAGTGTTACTTCACACCTGGCAGCATGGCACTTGCTACTTGTTTCCTTGCAAGCCTGCTATTGGCTCAAAATCGTCCAGAGCGTGTCTCATAAACTGCAATCCAATTGCAAAGTCAACTTCAGCGTACATGTGTTTGACGTCTATTTTGTCCTGAAATGAACTCGCGTAATGTTCCTATCCCTATCACATTGACTTTTCGCGTAAAAATCGGACCACACGGTAGACTTCAATACTATATACACACCTCAGCTGTTGTTATACCTCCATTGGCCGCTGGTGCCATGTCCGTCTTTGACCAAGTCACTCAGGACTAAGTAAATCCGACACTGAACTTTCTTGATTCGTGCGCAAACGGTTAACACGGGCCAGAACATTTTTTTAGCCAATCAAAGAAGCTGGACGACCCTACAGTGCTTTGGACTGTATTTTGACTCGAAATCTTTTCGCGAAATATCACTGCCCATACCCGTTTCNAAACGGTTAACACGGGCCAGAACAATTTTTTAGCCAATCAAAGAAGCTGGACGACCCTACAGTGCTTTGGACTGTATTTTGACTCGAAATCTTTTCGCGAAATATCACTGCCCATACTGACTCGTTTGCAGGTTTAAAGCAAGGACCGTTAAAAAAAACGTTAATTACAAATGCAGTTTATTTTAATTGAAGCCGTTATACTGCTACTTAAATTTTTTAACACGCGGTGATAAAATGACTCACGGAAGACGAAACTTTTTTTTTCAATTGACTGCACAGAAAGCTCATGTAATTAAAGAATTAACAGTGCCTTAGAAATAATTTTAGTGATGGTTGCTTCCTTTATAACTGAATGCAGAATATAAATAATAATAATATAAGAGAATATTCAAATTTCAGGAGGTTCATACCAGGAAACACCACCTTCCAACTTCTTTTTATACACCCCTGACAACGGCAAATACAAGTGATCAATAGGGGTTCATTAATTTCCCCTAATTGACTTAGTGAAGGCATAGACTTCTTATTTTTTTCATATTTGGGCGACAGTTGTTTAGACCTTTTTGATATATGTTGCCATGGAAACCGACTTAATTTTTAGACTGGGTTGCACACGATACTGTCCAGATATTTCTCCCTATTAATTAATGCCTCGGAGTCCTGTAGGATGTGACAAACACAAGTTGTCCAACAGTAAAAGTGACAACTCTTTGACTCAGATTAAAGTAATTGTTCACGTGTGTTCTACGGTTGTTTTAACTAGGGCTGTGAGATATGGTGATGTATCGATTACGAAACAATATTTCTGAAATATCACTTCTACGATGCGGTGCAACAGTGTAGCGCAACATATCACATATCTCGATATTAGCTACATGCGATATTAGCGGTGCGTAGGAGCGCCTGTTTTTACCGCGAAAAGATTTCAGGACAAGATGTGCTACAAAAAACTATAGCCCTGAACAACTTTCGTGATTGGATCATTTTACACGTCTTATATGTCTGCCCGTGAATCACGGACGGTCGGTATCAGGGAAACTTAATTCTGATTGCCTCACTCATGTAACAGACCCTCTTCACTCAAAGGCAAGCGGCCAATAGACAAAGGAAGGCCTCAAGCGTGTACACAGGATATTCAAGTATAGTCTCCGCATAAATCTTTTCGCGAAAAACAGGTTGTCCTAGCGATACGCCATGTTGGAGATATGCGATGTTGGTAATATGTGATATAAATATATTTGTGATATATCGCCATCGATTTTCGATACTTTCTAGAAGCCATTTATAATTTTGTTCATTCGTAGTCAAAGTTGACTACAATCAGTGTACAGTGTACAAGTAGTTTACAACTTGACACATACAAAATATAAAAAAACGTATATACCCTATACTTATATATACTCCTTATATACACACCTTAGGAAACGGACAGTGTTACCTTATAAAATAAAATATTACGTGCAGTTATCGTCTCAGCTGGGTGATTTGCATATCATTAAAACCAAATACAAACACGACTGATATATTAATAAAAATTTTTGTTTTATTCAAATCAATTTTACACGAGATGAACACCATAGCAAACCTTACAAAGTGTCACAGATAATATGAATTACATGGAATTACCACCTCAGCTTGGTGATTTACGTTTGTTTAGACAAAATTGAAACAAAGGTGGAAAACTGGTTCCACAAAATATGTAGTACAAAAATTTTACATAAAACAAGTATATATATGTCATTATAACATACATATTTCTTTGCCTGCTCAGAGCAAGAAATTGTACGTGTCATTGAACTTTAATGCTAGTATTATTAACAATTTCCAAATTAAAAAAACATGTGGAAACCTATTGAGTAATAATACACCGACAGCTATCTTAATAACTCCCAACTTTATCTTGCAATTTAACACAATATTTAAAGTCTACTTTAGTTTCCATTAATTCCTTTACTGAGGAAAAAAAGAATATCTTGATCCGAATTGATTTTAATCTCTGCTTATATTTTCTTATATCTTTTATTGAATATCAGGAATATTATTATACAATATAATTTCTGTATATAGAGAGCGTTTAACAAATTTTCAGGTGTGATGTAATGGTAAATTAAAGATACTTTTATTTTTTCTAAAAGAGTTATGTATATCAGAATTAATTTTTTCAATAAGATTTGTATGATTATATGTTAATATTTTACATAAGGTATTACAAAAATTGGAACGAGTCAATAACTAAATAATCGTTTTCAGTTATTTATTACAAATAATTAAACGGCATCTCAAATGTTTTTCTATGAAATTGTAGTAAACTCTTTTCGCAGAGCTCAAAATGAGACACGCATTTTGAAAATTTTATTTTAGCAAAACGTAATAAATATTTCTTAATAAACTCTTTATATGAAAATTGCATTCAAGACGTTTGTCAGTATATATAAGTTGCCTATTAAAAATTGGGTAAGATAATATTGGCTTAAGTTGTTTTGTCATTATTGACAAACAATTCCAGTTTTAAAGCAGCACAAGTCGAAAGTTCAATTTTGTTTTCGTGTCATTTAAGGGTAATATAATAGAATTAAACCAAATATTAATTTTTGTTTTTACACATTTAACATTATCTAATAAAACCGAAAAACTTTCTCAATATATAGATATTTTTCATCATCTACATACAGCACATAACTATCGGTTTTTTTACAGGCTGATTCTCAATTCGACCAACAAATTTTGGGATGTGATTCTTCATGAAATAGTAAAAGAAAACTACGTGGGACACTTTATACCTAAACCGAATATTAAGGGAGGTGTAAGCCCTTAAATCTCGAAATTTTAAACCATGTTTTTGCACAATATCGGTAACGAAATAAAATGAAATCATGACTCTTCGAACATTGTTTTGTTATCGGGATCTTCATCGTAAGAGCTAACCCTTATTAATACCTCCCATGTTAATGAAAATAACAAAGGTGGACACCCTCATATTGCATACGACTTTCCTACCGTCAGGAATTATGAATATGTGATGCTTGTTTATTAGGAAGTATGATCTAATTAACAAAATTGGCCCTCTTGTTGCGACTGCCTAGATGACACCGTTTTCGTTAAAAAAAAAAAATGCACACAAACTATTGCTGCAGGCGATACAATGGCGAGCACGTGAAGATATTTGTGCGTTTGCAACGAAAACGGTGTCATCTAGGCAGCTGCAACAAGAGGGCCATTTTTCTTAACTATATCGTACTTCTGAATAAACAAGCATCACATGTTCATAATTCCTGACGGTAGGAGAGTTGTATGCAACACTGTCAACCCCTGTTATTTTCATTAAGAAGGGAGGTAATTATGAGGGTTGGCTCTTACGTTGAAGATCCCGATAACATGAAACAACGTTCGGAGAGTTGTAATTTCCTTTTACTTCGTTACCGATATTGTACAAAAATACGGTATAAAATCTCGATTTGTAAGGTCTCACGCCTCCCTTAATATTCGGTTTAGGTATATAGCGTCCCGCGTATTTTCCTTTTACTATTTCATGAAGAATCACATCCCGAAGTGTGTCGGAATATTTGAGAATCACCCTGTACATTTTTTGACAGATCGTCAATGTATAAAAGAAATAACATAGGACCAATTATAGAGTCTTGGAGTGCACAGATCAGTAAATCTTGTTTTTCAGAACAAACATTATGCTTGTAATGAGTGGATGGGTCAATATACGGTACTACGATAATATGCGAACGCTTGTATAAGTAGAAACATAATATCATACACCATATTGACATAATTTAATTATTATTATAGGGTGATTTGCGCTATTAAAAGTTTTGCTGAGATCACAAAATATGGAAAGTGAAATTTTTCTTTCATCGATTTCCCTGATAAGATTGCTGATAAATCAACCAAAGAGGTAGTGATAATCGTCCCTCGTATGTAGCAATGTTGACAACTGTCTTGTATATTCTATATATGAATAAAATACATTACCCAATTGAAAAATTTAACTTCAAGCATTAAATATACAGACTGTATGATATTTCAACCGGTAAACTCCAGCTGCAGGTTAATCATGAAAAAAAAGTTGAAGACATATATTTGACCTATGGTCTAATGAAAATCCTACACAAAAATAAATTATAATGTTGTGCCAACGGTATTAATGTTACTACAACAGTAATTTCTTGTTATCTAGAAACTGTCAGTAACTAATATCACTGTTAATGTAATATACAACCAAGCTATTAATGTCAGTCTAACATTAAGTACTTTTGTAATAACATTACCTCCTTACTGTACTGGCAACATTAATGTTGTGTTTATGTTGCGGCAAATCAAATTTGGGTTTTAATTCATGGTAACGTTTGTTTTAAAAAATTTCTTGTGTTATATTTAGATAAAAAAAATTATTCCAATGTAATATACATGAAGTACTTATTTTGCACAAAAAATGTTACCAATAAAAAAATTATGTGCGTGACGGGAATCGAACGCGTGCCTTCAATACTTAATGTTTTTCTCTTCATGAATCCTGGCGTTCTACTATCTGCTCTATCTCAACACGTCTGACAGAGTTTCGTGGAGCAACGCCGGAATGCAAGGGCGGGGTAAATGGGAGATCCCCAAGAAAACCCGGGAGTGGCCCGGCACGGGGTTAAACCAGGTTCGCCTTGATGATTACTTAGAGGTTTTATGTATGTATTAGTGTAACATTAACACTTCAACCGTATATTTGCATTAAAGTAATATAAGACTTTCTAAATGGTTAAAATTATTAACTTAACAACATTATTAACATCATAAACGTTTGAATAAATTCCTCAATAGGAACATTATACATTTTCTGTGTAAGGGTGGTTAATTTCTTTGAAACTGGACCTGACGCAGTAGTTTATGAAAAATATTGAAGATCATTTTTGCTATTAAATACTGAGTTTCAAGAGACTGTGTAACCGAACAAATTATGAGGATACCACAACACCTTTCGTTGTCATTAAATTATTTCATGAAAATAATGTTGGTCACTACCCATTTCTTGACCTAATCTCCACGATGTGCTAGCATACTTGGGATTTAAATTATGAATATTTAAGCTGCATGTCACAAGTAACGAAAAAAGTAACCTGGTGTAAATACCCTAAACCTCGCCGTTTACGAGGAATGCGAGTTTAAATTTTGAAGTTACACAAACGCCTGGCAGATAGGCATCAAGCAGAATCCCTGCTGTGGCTATCAAAGGAAGGGGAATATTCGAGAGAGATGTACCGTTTCCGTGGCTGCACACTCGACGGTTCTGGAACAATTATGACTAGGTCCACCTGTTTTTCGTGAAGAAATTTACGCGCAGGCTAGACTTCAATATCCTGTGTGCACACTTCAAGCCTTCCTTTGGCTATTGGACGCTTGTGTTTGTGTGAAGAGAGTCTGTTACATGAGTGATCCCATCAGAATTAAGTTTCTCCAGTACTGACTGTCCGTGATTCGCGGACAGACAGATAAGACGCGTTATTCAAACGATCCAACCACGAAAGTGGTTCTGAACTATAGTGTTTTAGAACACAACATGTCCGGAAATATTTTCGCGATAAACCGGTGTCCCTTATTATGACTTATCAAACCACATTATTAAAAGAACATGAAACACCACCGTAATTCGTGTGATAAAGTAGTGTTCCATTAAAACAATCTATAATTGTACGACAATGTCAATATCGCAGTTACCAAATGTCTTCGTTGTGAGACGATCGCAGTTACGTAGTTCACCAATGAACAACACGCAATTCATTAAGAACCATTAAGGGCGCCTTTTGACAGCCTGGAAGGCAGACGACGCTTGCAGAGCACACGCTGCAAGATTCGCCCAGGGCGTGCATAACGAGACGTTCAATGTACATGTGGTTAAAGTTTAACTTGTCCTCAGATGAGTTCGCGAAATTCCCAAGTCTCTGCGGTCTTTTCGAGGTTGGAACTGTACGAGAACGTCGCTTTCGTCCGTAACAAAGGATGGAAGCTTCTGAATTGACGCCTAAATGCACGGAATGAGGGAAAAGGGAGTACTCCGAGGAAACCACAGCAAACAGGCACACCCAAAATGTGAACGCCACTTAAGGGCACTGCCTAACGGCTGACAGCTGCAAGATTTGAACAGGAAATCCCAAGTTAAAGGAATGTCGCTTCAGTGCGTTAATTTTAAAGA
The DNA here is from genome assembly GCA_002778355.1 of Clitarchus hookeri. Taxonomy (NCBI): domain Eukaryota; kingdom Metazoa; phylum Arthropoda; class Insecta; order Phasmatodea; family Phasmatidae; genus Clitarchus; species Clitarchus hookeri. The sequence goes on along the minus strand of NQII01000236.1, from coordinate 1,074,760 downwards.
TAGGCGTTTCAAACAAAATGTATTCTTAACAAGTATTATAGGAGAAATTCTCTACAGCGGAGATGTTTCCATAACATGTCTAAAGGAATTTTTTAAAATTATGTTTTACAAAATAGTACATACTGTTACATACATTGAAAATATATGCTCGTAGGGATCTTCTCCTAAAAAAAGTTGTGAAGAATACATTTTGTTTGAAACGCCTACCTTTAAAATTAACAGACTCAGGCGAAATTTCCTTAACATATTTAAATTTCACAGCTGGCAGGCGGTAGTCAGTGCCCATAATGTCCCCACTGAGAATGAAAGCCGGACAACCCTTGATGTTGGCGTAAGTCTGGCGTGATAGTTAATTTGTTATGGCACATGCANACTGAGAATGAAAGCCGGACAACCCTTGATGTTGGCGTAAGTCTGGCGTGATAGTTAATTTGTTATGGCACATGCAAAATTTAGCAAAAAAAAAATCCCAAAATTTTTTTTTTTTTACATTTTAGTTTAAATACAGTTTTGTGATGAGGTATTTTTTAACTACTCCGCTTCTCAATTTAATGCAAAGGACGACCGGCATATTGTCACAGTCAAATACCACACTGTTTTCTGACAAACACACGCGGTCAATAACCTAAGAGTGAGTGAGTGAAGGCGTTTGGGCGGCTTTCAGAGCATCGAGGTCTTGAGAGCCAACGAGGGTGAAGTGAGGTAAGTGTGGACATTACTCTCCTAAATCCTAAATCCTTCCGTGCACAGTAAAATATTGAGTGAGTTAAGAGATGTTTGGCGGCTCTTAACATTGACGACCTGAGAGCTGACGAGGGTGAAGCGAGGTGAGCATGGAGCAGCGCCGGAATGGTGAGGCGGGGGAAGCGGGAGATCCCCGAGAAAACGCGTCTACTAGCGGCATCGTCCGGCAGGATTTCCACATGCGAAAATCCGGCGGGAGCGATACCGTCGGGAATCGAAGCCCGGCTCGCCAAGGTGGGAGACGTGTTGTCTAACCATTACACCACGGCGGCCCCCCAATAACCAACGGAAAACTCAGGTTGGCAAGTAGGACATTGTATTCAGGCCTGCGTGGGTTTTCTGTCGTGCGAAATACCTGTAGCTTTAAGTCTGACAAGCACGCTGATTGGCATGAGCACAGTAAAGTTGGCATCGACGGAGCGACATAAGTGACATGTCTCAACGTTGAATTACAAGTGTCAGGCTAACATTTGTGAATACTGAAATTCTCTCGTTTTCTTTCTGTTTTCTTAGTACATGTACGTGTGC